>QXEO01000425.1:0-10034 GCA_007115705.1 Dactylis glomerata
GCAGAAGTCGAAAGAGAAACCATTAGCTCGTTCAGTATATCCTGAAACGTAGAGCTGCAGTAGCGCTTAATCCATTTTATGTGTGCAAGGGCCATTTCTGTTTCCTCGACATCTGTTAGGCACTTCAACAAAATGACATGTGCATTCGAGCTCTCAATATTGGATGGAACACTGAACATCACACTCAATGCTGCTTTAAAGCTACCTGAAAACATTTCGAGGATGACTATTAACAACGAGATAGTGGAATAACTACAACAGCAAGAGAGACTAATTATGAGGAAAGAAAAACCTTGTTTGCAGAGTGCAAGGATAAACACTGCTAACACCGAACTAGCTAGTTCAGGATCCTGCACTACAGACTTGTTAAAGATCACCTCAGCCTGTTCATATTTGCTTTCTTGGCACAACATAGTGATTACTGACGTGTAATTGCACCATCTGGGGCCACTCCTTTCTGGAGCATGTGATCTAACAGCTGTTGGACTTCTCCATTTTCACCAATCTCTGCAAATTTTGTTATAAGTATATTGTAGGTCTGCAGATTTGGGCTACAGCCACTGGTGAACATCTCGTCCCACAACTTCTTGGTAGGCCTAAGGAGGTCATTTCTACAGAGTGTTACCATGAGAGAATTGTAAGATGAAATGCCAGGATCCAGCATCTTTCTTTTTATCTCGTTGATCACATCATATGCCTCTCTCACCTTCCCTGCCTTGCCCAAGAATGACACCACCAAATGGTAATCCTTCTCACTCTTTTAGTGACCCTTATTGTAGGACTGGCTTTAGTCCCGGTTTTAGCCATCAACCGGGACTAAAGGTCACTACCCTTTAATCCCGGTTGGTGGCTAAAACCGAGACTAAAGCCCCCATTTGAACCGGGACTAAAGCTTCCTGGCCCACATTTTTGTTTGAACCAGGACTAATGCTCACATTAGTCGCGGACCGAATTGTTTGGGGACTAAAGGGGGTGGATGGAAGCCCTTTTTTCTACTAGTGGAAGATGGAGGACCTGGATGCTCAAGAGCAGGTCCCGAGCTCTTCTGATACTGCAGACATCCCTGCCTCATTAGGTGCCAACGCCGCGGCTGCCTCTGACGACACGGAATCCTTGAGCGAATCTCTGGTGGAGTTTGCAGAACTCCTCGAGCGTGATCTTCTTCTTCTAACAATTGCATAGTTATCTCCATCACTTCTTTCTTCTGCTTACTTCCCGACATCTCAAGAGTTCAGTTTCTCGCTGATATCAACCACTGCGGTGAGGATGCAGAAGAAAGAATTTGCTGTTTCTTACTAGACTTTAGATAGATATACCTACACTGCCAGTTTTGCATATCTTGTGTGCAATATATGTCAGACAGCCCTGTAATCATCTGAAACTGATGGGAATTGCACATGTACAAACAAAAGGATATACTGCACCTCAAATGCATTGTGTTTTTGTTCATATGCTTCATCATACGGTTATATCACATGATTGCCCTTTTGTGATGTTCTCTGTAGTTTTAGCCATTCGTAGTGCGAGAAGGGTAATAGTTATGGACAATGCTTTCATACTATTCTGTTGCTCTAAATATACATGACAAGAATGGAAGAAATCTCAGGGCCAGAATACAACAGATGGGGTGAAATCCTGAACCATGCCTATGAGCATCTACAGACAATCTATCAAGCCATCTGAAATGTTGAAAAACACTCGTAATGAGAGAAGAGAATATCTCCCCAACCCAAGAAACCTGACGCACAATTCCAAAATGTAGGATGCCATTGTGAAAATGCCACCCAGACATGTTAACCGCAGTGATGCATCCCTCAGAGAACTTCATTTGTCCTCTAGCAGTTTCCAAGATCAAGAATTGCCTTGACCTTCTGTAACACCATGAACCTCACGGTCAAAAAAACACCATGAACCTGGTCGACATGAGAATCCAATACGCCACCATAAGTCATTTTGATCCACCACCACTGCCATTGGCATACCCACTTTACTGGCATAATCATCTTTATGACCTTCTCCTTTGATAATGGTAATTATACTTGCTCAATTTCAAACTGAATCATCCCCACATCATATCAGCCAAGCAGAAGACCAATTGACACCAGATTTATGTCACAATAGGAGCATAGAGATAGAACAGCAGCCCAAAACCTGCAACTGGAAGAAATAGGAGTTGAGGTTAATCATTTCCCCACAGTATGGTACACAATTGACAACTAGATTCATCGTCTAACCGATATTTGTGGCAAAAAATGGAACATGAAGACACACAATTGTAGAAGTCACATAATCATAAGAACAGAGATACCACTAACGATCTATAGAAATTCAGGATGCATACATTATCAGAGAGTCAATACCTTAAGATTTATACAGTGATCTAAATACATCAGCACCAACCATATAATTTTAACAAATCTCCAGCCATTTTTTAGTTGGTAAATTCTGACAACTCAATGCATCACAGCGAAATATCACTCTTGCTTTCGGATGTGATGCGCTGAAGCCTAACCTCCGATAATCCCTTAGACACTTCAGGACTGTTGGTGCAAAATGGATAAGTGACATCAAATAAGAGTATCGTTGATACTGTGATTCAAGCATACACATTATCAATCAACTTCATCCATGGGCCAACTTCATCAACAAGTCCCTGAGAATGTAAATAACGAACCAACTTTGTTACAGGTTGAAGACAAGCAGAAGTTGAAAGAGAAACCATTAGCTCGTTCAGTATATCCTGAAACGTAGAGCTGCAGTAGCGCTTAATCCATTTTATGTGTGCAAGGGCCATTTCTGTTTCCTCGGCATCTGTTAGGCACTTCAACAAAATGACATGTGCATTCGAGCTCTCAATATTGGATGGAACACTGAACATGACACTCAATGCTGCTATAAAGCTACCTGAAAACATTTTGAGGACGACTATTAACAACAAGATAGTGGAATAACTACAACAGCAAGAGAGACTAATTATGAGGAAAGAAAAACCTTGTTTGCAGAGTGCAAGGATAAACACTGTTAACACCGAACTAGCTAGTTTAGGATCCTGCACTACAGACTTGTTAAAGATCTCTCAGCCTGTTCATATTTGCTTTTTTGACACAACATAGTGATTACTGACGTGTAAGTTGCACCATCTCGGGCCACTCCTTTCTGGAGCATGTGATCAAACAGCTGTTGGACTTCTCCATTTTCACCAATCTCTGCAAATTTTGTTATAAGTATATTGTAGGTCTAAAGATTTGGGCTACAGCCACTGGTGAACATCTCGTCCCACAACTTCTTGGCAGGCCTAAGGAGGTCATTTCTATAGAGTGTTACCATGAGAGAATTGTAAGATGAAATGCCAGGATCCAGCATCTTTCTTTTTACCTCCTTGATCACATCATATGCCTTTCTCACCTTCCTTGCCTTGCCCAAGAATGACACCACCAAATGGTAATCCTTCTCACTCTTCCAGTACCCCTTATTGTAGGACTGGCTTTAGTCCCGGTTTTAGCCATCAACCGGGACTAAAGGTCACTACCCTTTAATCCCGGTTGGTGGCCAAAACCGGGACTAAAGCCCCCATTTGAACTGGGACTAAAGCTTCCTGGCCCACATTTTCGTTTGAACCGGGACTAATGCTCACATTAATCGCGGACCGAATTGTTTGGGGACTAAAGGGGGTGGATGGAAGCCCTTTTTTCTACTAGTGGAAGATGGAGGACCTGGATGCTCAAGAGCAGGTCCCGAGCTCTTCTGATACTGCAGACATCCCTGCCTCATCAGGTGCCAACGCCGCGGCTGCCTCTGACGACACGGAATCCTTGAGCGAATCTCTGGTGGAGTTTGCAGAACTCCTCGAGCGTGATCTTCTTCTTCTAACAATTGCATAGTTATCTCTGTCACTTCTTTCTTCTGCTTACTTCCCGACGTCTCAAGAGTTCAGTTTCTCACTGATATCAACCACTGCGGTGAGGATGCAGAAGAAAGAATTTGCTGTTTCTTACTAGACTTTAGATAGATATACATACACTGCCAGTTTTGCATATCTTGTGTGCAATATATGTCAGATAGCCCTGTAATCATCTGAAACTGATGGGAATTGCACCTATATAAACAATAGGATATACTGCACCTCAAATGCATTGTGTTTTTGTTCATATGCTTCATCATACGGTTATATCACAAGACTGCCCTTTTGTGATGTTCTCTGTAGTTTTAGCCATTCGTAGTGCGAGAAGGGTAACAGTTATGGACAATGCTTTCATACTATTCTGTTGCTCTAAATATACATGACAAGAATGGAAGAAATCTCAGGGCCAGAATACAACAGATGGGGCGAAATCCTGAACCATGCCTATGAGCATCTACAGACAATCTATCGAGCCATCTGAAATGTTGAAAAACACTCGTAATGAGAGAACAGAATATCTCTTCAACCAAAGAAACCTAACGCATGTGACGCCCTGCCTTTTGCTAAAGACAGAACTCATGTGTATCTGTGCCATTCCCTGGATCAGTAGATAGCACCACAGTACAAAATATAGTAATCATTGCAATAGCATCAATATTACAACGTAAATCCAGTTACATAGGTCTTCAACCTTACGAGTACACAGCATAAAGCATAGTTGCTGTGAGCCTCCATTCTTCATCACGTGCCACAGGCAGACATGTTGGAATGTAGTCTCGAGATCCTACTCCTGGTTCCTTACTTGAAATAAAACTTGCACGTTTGAATATGCAGCCCCAGAGGGGTCAGTACAATGATGTACTGGCAAATGACACATATTTGGTGGCATTTTTGTGGAAAGACTATACTACATGACATTTGGCTGGTGGATCTCATAGGCTGATTTGCATAAAGCCAATTTTATCCTATAAATCCTTTTTAATACTTTCTTTCAAAATTTTATTTTTCAAGGGTCAAGACAACCCCCATACACTACATACTGGCCGGTATGTAGTTCTGGGCGCAACTCAACAAAGTTGGAAACTCAGGCACCACCACCCCTCGGAGTGTATGGTCCTTAGTTCCTACCTAGGGGTTTCTAGACAAATTTTAATAATTCAGAATCGGTGATGAGATTCTTCCGTACATTCCATGTCTAGAGACTCAATTGTACATAACCGAGGACACGGCTAATCGATTAGTTTTAAACACCTTGCAAGGGTTGTGCACTTTCACCTTACGATTCATTTTATGCCCATACATAAAATGAAACGAGACCTTTTAGAGGAGAGGGCAACTAACTGGCAAGATCCGCTCCCAACCTATAATTCATCTACCACCGTCTTCTTGCACACAAGTTGCACTCCCACATCTAATCAGTCAAGACAGAGCCCATAATGTCATAAGGCTGCACTGGAAGTACACTAAGCATGGAAGACATAGGCATATCTTTATTCCTGGGTGGCCATCCCGAGCGGTATTCTGAACCCACATCCTCTTAACAAGGCATGCGTCCCAGAACCCACCTACCTCGCCTCCTCTTATCAAACCAATCCACCCAGGTGTTTCATTTTAGTTGAAGTTCTTAATTTGTTCACAAAACACTTTTCAAGTGATCTTAGCATGGCATCAGTAATTTTCAAAGTATTTAGCATCCTAACAGGTGGGGTTTGAGGATTGCTACACACTACTAGGATCTAAGCATTTGATAAAGCAGTTGAAATAATTCACCTATCATGCATACTACAAGAAGTGAATACACTAATGCATAAGTAAAATGGGTAAGGGACATGTGTGTCACTTGCCTTTTTGAAGATCTCGACGTTTCACTTCTCTCAACTAAGCACGCAGCTCTTCGCACAAACTATAGCACAAGAAATAGCATACCATAAACACACCATACAATCACAATCAAACAAAACAAACAATTAAAAAGTGTTTGTTCAACAATTTAGTTTTATTGATATGTTATGACAAGAAAGATATGGCAAAGGATCATGATTTGTGAGATATGAATCAGAGGGCTTAGTTGGGAGAGATCAATATGATTTGAGGGAGAATTGGACCTGGCAAAATATAATTGATGAAGTTTTTATGATTTTATTAAAGCATGAATGATTTTTAGATTAGCTCATGTGAAATGAACCACACAAGAGTCAAATAGTGCAACAACAATACTATTGAGTAATTGTGACAACGATTACCCTTAAATAGCATCTGTTGCTCTTAGGAACTAGGTTAGGTTTTAAGAATGCTTGAATTACTCAATTAGCACATTTGCAAGTTGAATAGTTCAATACATGTGAATAAAACTAAGTAGGCATTGGATTGGGTATGAATGATTGATATTGGAGGACATGGCTCAAACGGTTCATTGATCAACATGGTGTATAACACATACTATGGTATGGATTATAACAACTCCACATTAATAGAACCTAAGTTTGAGATGAATTCATACTCTACTCAAGTAGCAATTGCAATTTGAGTACATATATGAATTAGACAAAATATGATGAGTGAGATCTTTATGCTTTATTAAAGCATATTGAATCTTGGAATATCTCATGTGGGTAAATCACATAAGAGACAAAATAGTGCAATAGCAATACTATTGAATAAGTGTGATAACAATTATTCTTAAATAGTATATATTACACTTAAGCTTAGGCTAGGATTCTTATAACATTGAAGTACTCAATTTAACTCAAGTGCAAATTGAATAGTTCAATGCAAGGTTAAGATTGAGTAGACAGGAGTAAATGGCTATAGGTGATGGATATGTATAGATGATGTTTGAAAACATGGCTTAAGGTTCCTAACGAGTAAATGGGATTGGGTTAAGTACTATGATGTTGATTTGATCAATACCATAGTAGCAAAGGTAGAAACTAAGATTGAAAGTATCACACTTTACTCAAATGACACATTTGTAATTTGAATATGTGTGAACTAGACAAGATAGGTCTAAGTAGATATGATCTTGATCAAGATGTTGTTTAGACAGCATTGATGACTAGGTATGATTATAAGATTTGCTATGGTAGAAGGAATCTCTAATTGAAATAGGAATAGAATTTATCTATATAGGAACTACTCAAATTCTCATATTAGAATTCGAATAATTGTGATATGGTTCAGGAAATTATGGGAGTGATGCTACTGGATAGCTTGCAGTAATACAAAGTTACTGCAATTGGATTCATTCTAAAATAAATTTTAGAACTCAAGATATGGTCAAAATGGTGATTTGGATAGATTTGAATGCACAAAGTGTGTGCACGTATCAAATTTATATTTTCTTGATCCTATGATGTTCTACAAGTTGAGAGGATTCCAAAGACTACAAATTTGTAATTTTTGGATAGACAAAACTAAAGATATGAATTTATCGAGCTAACAGAAGGTTTGATTCCAATTGGAAAATAGATTCAAATTGAACCCATAAAATATAAGATTTTATTGTACTACTGGATTGTAGATGTTCTAAGGATTCCAACGGTATATCATTTGTTATTTTTGGACTTACAGAAGATTTTATATTGATTTTACAAGATCTGGACAAATTCTATTATTTGAATTTCAAATTTTGAAATCGAACTTGACCGGTTTGACTAGGGGCTGACGTGATCTGTGATGTGGCCTGCTGCGATTGGTCGGTACCGTTTCGGTAAACCGAATAGAATGGGGCCGTTGGATTTAGATCTAAGGGCTGGGAGAGAGATCCTGTGTGCTCACCGGGATTTGGTCAACGCCGGCGACGAGGCGGCACGGGAGGTGATGTCCGGCGATGTTCTGGCGGTTCCCGTGGACGGTGGAGACGTGTACGAGGTGAGGAAGATCTCGGCGAGGTCGATTTCGTGATCTACGGGCTCGTGCACTTCCTGGAGCGGCGAGTGGTGACGGCTGAAGATAGAGGGCGGCTCGGTGTTGCTTCTGGGCGTCGCAAACCTGCGGGACAGAGAGAACCGAGGGTGTCAGCCGACGCGCCAGGGTGAGGGGAGAAGATTGAGGCCGGTGAGGGGATGCGGGGTAGCCTAATCTCACCGGATTTCGGAGTTTTTTGCCCGCAGCAATGGCGAACTCCGGCGAGGAATCTGGGCAGCCTGGCGGCGCTGTTGGCTCGGGAACAGGAGGGGAATTGGTGAGGGGGAGTAGGGCTTCTTATAGCCGCGGGGATGCGTCGATTATGGCAGGGAGTAAAAGGAATTGAAGGGCGAGTTCAACGGCGACGGACGGTTTCCAGTGGAGGAGTAACTGCCGGAGAAGAAGGAGCTGACAGGTGGGCTCCACCTGTCAGAGGGAGAGAAGAAAACTTCAAGGGTACCGGTTCGGGGAGGCTAGAATGGGCCGCGAGCTGGTTCTTGCCTTGCTGGGCTGATTCGTCCCGGGTCGGCCCGGTGACTGGCTTTCTCTTTTTTTTGTTCTAAAACTTTCTCATTTTCTGTTTCTCCTTTTCTTTTATATCTTTAGCAAATTAAATTCAAACAAGGTCAACCCAATGTCTAAAATTTTCTAAAATTCACATAAACCATACAAAACAGTAAGGAACATGTTTTCATAAATAAAACTAATTTTCAAATAAAACTCTATAATTTAGCCAAAGGGCTTATTTGCATAAGATCAAATAAAAAAATAGGGTTTTCAAAATAATTCTTTGAAATCAGGGAAAAATAGTTTTAAAAAAATAATATTCTGAAATTCATTTTAAAACACATTTCTAATAAAGCAAGACTTATAAATCCTTTGGAGAATTATTTCCATGCAAGGATGCTTGCATAAAGCTAATTAGGGTTTGAAAGTAAATCCTTTGAAATAAGAGATAATACTTTATAAATAATGCTTGAAATTATCTTTCAAACTTAGTTTTTAAAATACAATCTTTACTAAATAAAACACATTTGTGATTCACTCCTTTGCAAGCAAGCTTGCATAGGTTTGAATAAAGAATGGAAATAGTATTCTGATACCTGATCTTTCTCAAAGAAGTTCTTCAAGAAAATAATAGAAAGTTTGAAATAGTTTTCAAATAAAGCTTTCAAATAATCTCAAAAGTTTTAAATTCCTGTGAAAATCCAATCATCTCAAGCAAAACAAAAGCAAACAAATTCCCCCAAAATTTGATAAAATCTGGGATGTTACAACGCACAATTCCAAAATGTAGGATGCCATTGTGAAAATGCCACCCAGACATGTTAACCGCAGTGATGCATCCCTCAGAGAACTTCATTTGTCCTCTAGCAGTTTCCAAGCTCAAGAATTGCCTTGACCTTCTGTAACACCATGAACCTCACGGTCAAAAAAACATCATGAACCTGGTCGACATGAGAATCCAATATGCCGCCATAAGTCATTTTGATCCACTACCACTGCCATTGGCATACCCACTTTACTGGCATAATCATCTTTATGACCTTCTCCTTTGATAATGGTAATTTACTTGCTCAATTTCAAAATGAATCATCCCCACATCATATCAGCCAAGCAGAAGACCAATTGACACCAGATTTATGTCACAATAGGAGCATAGAGATAGAACAGCAGCCCAAAACCTGCAACCGGAAGAAACTGGAGTTGAGGTTAATCATTTCCCCACAGTATGGTACACAATTGACAACTAGATTCATCGTCTAACCGGTATTTGTGGCAAAAAATGGAACATGAAGACACACAATTTAGAAGTCACATAATCATAAGAACAGAGATACCACTAACATCTACAGAAATTCAGGATGCATACATTATCAGAGAGTCGATACCTTAAGATTTATACAGTGATCTAAATAATTAGCACCAACCAGATAATTTTAACAAATCTCCAGCCATTTTTTAGTTGGTAAATTCCGACAACTCAATGCATCCAGCGAAATATCACTCTTGCTTTCGGATGTGATGCGCTGAAGCCTAACCTCCGATAATCCCTCAGACACTTCTGGACTGTTGGTGCAAAATGGATAAGTGACATCATATAAGAGTATCGTTGATACTGTGATTCAAGCATACACATTATCAATCAACTTCATCCATGGGCCAACTTCATCAACAAGTCCCTGAGAATGTAAATAACGAAAACTTTGTTACAGGTTGAAGACTA
>QXEO01000426.1:0-113737 GCA_007115705.1 Dactylis glomerata
GTGGCATCACTCGTTCACCCACACCACCAATGATTGCAAAGAGCTACGTCGGCAGATCCAAACGGCGATAGAACAGGGCCGTCTGATCCTTGGGCAGTTCGCCATGAAAGTGGACACAAACCCGTTTCCTGGCATCAACATGGTAGAGCACAGCCACTCCACGAGGCGTCAGCTTGACTTCTCGTTCGATATTAACATGGCAGGGCCTGTGTACCACCATGGCAAGTATAAGGAGGAAAGCGGCCACTTCCGGGGCAAAGGAAGGAAGAGGCCGGTCCACGCGACCGGCCCCGTTATGACGATAGGCGGTATATAACCGAGGAACAAGTGAGAAGCGTGCGATATCAGAAGCCACACTCCACGCATCTCCTTAACAAGTATGAGCGTCAGTATGACCGACGTCGACAGTACGACAGTGATGATGAAAGAGATCGTCGGACCGACGCATACGATGGGAGATACCGTCGGCATGATAGATATGATGAAGGATATGAGCACCGCGCTAGGGGAAGATCAAACGAAAAGGAAGGCGTGGATAAACATTGGGATTGTCCTTTCTTCAAGTACTGCTGGGATGCTGGAATGAGCCGATTGCCTACAGTCGACAACTGCCCGGAATGTGGACAGCAGAAGGATGACACAGGTCCAGTTTCAGTGTTCAAGCGTCTAGGGCCTCTCCAGCCTCAGAACGGACAAGAGGAGTCATCTCGAGCAAAAGATCTCGAGGAGTCAGAGGATGAAGAAGAGGATAGATATCACCGGCCAAGGTGGTGTCCCGATGGACTCAGACACTCCCAAAAGCGTAGAGTTCAGAGGCTACGTAGCTTGGAGGAAGCCGAAGCGCAGTACCTCCACACTTTAAGGAAAGCCCGGCCTGATCTGGCCGTGAAAATTCAGCGAACCTTGGAGACGGAGGCCCGTCCAAAAAAGAAAGAGTGGCGCCCCAAACCAGTAAAAGCCGATGCGCAGACATCGGCTGACACAAACATGGTGTTCATGCTTCCGTCAGAGTTTTGCGCTCCAAGAACCGAAGAATTACCAGTGGCACAGTTTGACTGCGGCCCACGGCCGGTCATCTTTGAAAAGCCACGGGAGAAAGGCTACAAACATCTGAAAGCCCTGTACCTGAAAGGTTATATCAATGGGCAGCCCGTCCGCAAGATGTTAGTTGACACCGGAGCGGCAGTCAATATAATGCCATACTCCATGCTGCGGCGTTTGGGACACTGCACTGCAGATCTGATCAAAACCAACGTCACGCTAAGCGACTTCAACGGCCAAGCTTCAGAAACGCAAGGCGTTCTGAACGTGGATCTGACCGTGGGTAGAAAAACCATCCCTACGTCGTTCTTCATTGTTGACAGCAAAAGCACCTACGCTGTCTTGTTGGGAAGGGATTGGATTCACGCTAACTGCTGCATTCCATCCACGATGCACCAATGCCTGATACAGTGGGATGGAGATGAAGTGGAGGTCATTCATGCAGATGATTCGATCGAGATCTCAATAGCTGGCATGAACATTTGGGACGCAGAAGACCAAGAGCCGATCTCAGGAGTCAGTCTAGACGGCTGTGAGTGCATTGAAGCTACAAAAAACGGGGTGAGGCTGGTCTTATCCACTGGCCTGACAGAGTAGCAAAGCCCACGATTGTGCGTGGTAAGGCCGATCCCTGCGATCGGCCACAAAAAATAAAAAGCAGTGATCTTACGACAAGCATGTCGCGTAGTCGTAGTAGGGAGATTCCCTACCATTGTAGAGCACAAACAAGTTGTAAACCTTCCTTGAGTGATGCAATCAAAAAGGGGGCCGATTCCGGCAATCGGCCCAAATTATCTTTGTTATCCTCACCAAACTTTTGGCCTGTGTTCAGCATCGATTTGGCAGGTGACGGAAAGCTGGGGTATGGGTTTACATCCGCTGATGAGCTAGAAGAGATTGACATCGGTCCTGGGGATAAGCCACGACCGACATTTATCAGCAAAAAGTTAGATCCGAATCTGCGGGGTCCGATGATAGCTTTGTTGAAAGAATATCCAGATTGCTTTGCCTGGGACTATACAGAGATGCCCGGGTTAGACAGGAGCATCATTGAGCATCGGCTCCCGCTTAAAAAAGGGTTTCGGCCATTCCAGCAGCGGGCACGACAGATGAAGGCCGAAATTTTAGAGGAAGTCAAGAAAGAGATCGAGAAAATGTTGAAAGCTGGGTTCATCAGGCCATGCAGGTATGCTGAGTGGATTTCTAGTATCGTACCTGTAGAGAAAAAGGATGGCCGATGGCGTGTTGCCATAGATTTTCGGGTTCTCAATAGAGCCACTCCAAAGGATGAATATCCGATGCCGGTAGCAGAGACATTGATCAACGCAGCTGCTGGTCATAAGGTCTTGAGCTTTATGGATGGCAATGCCGGTTACAATCAAATTTTTATGGCTCCAGAAGATATACACAAGACTGCATTCAGAGTCCCAGGTTCGGTGGGGTTGTTTGAATATGTAGTCATGACATTTGGACTGAAGAATGCCGGCGCCACATACCAAAGAGCCATGAATTACATTTTCCATGATCTGATCGGCAAGTTGGTGGAGATTTATATCGATGACGTGGTAGTCAAGTCTGCTTCAGTACAAGGACACTTGGACGATCTGCGACGCGTCCTGGACCGAACCCAAAAATTCGGGCTACGGATGAATCCAAAGAAGTGTGCCTTCGGTGTGACGGCCGGTCAGTTCTTGGGTTTCTTGGTCCATGAACGCGGAATTGAGATCGGCCTGAAAAGTCAGGAGGCAGTGCGAACAATGAAGCCACCTACCACGAAGAAAGAATTGCAGTGTCTCATCGGCAAAATCAACTTCGTCAGAAGATTCATCTCCAATCTGTCAGGAAGAATAGAGCCGTTCATGGGACTGGTGAAAATTAAATCTGACGAGGAGTTCCGCTGGGGGACAAAACAACAACGAGCCTTCGACGAGATCAAAGAATATCTAACGAAGCCGCCAGTGTTGGTTCCACCGCAGCAGGATAGGCCGTTCTACATTTACTTGTCGGTGGCTGACACGTCCATCGCCTCGGTGGTGGTACAAGTTTATGATGGTCTGGAGCGAGTTGTGTTTTACATCAGCAGAAGGATGCTGGATGCAGAGAGAAGGTATCCTGAAATCGAGAAGTTATGCCTCTGCCTATTTTTCACCTGCACCAAGCTGCGACACATCTTGCTGTCAGCAGTGATTATCATCATATGCAAATCAGATGTCATAAAACATATGCTGTCGGCTCCTGTGTTGAAAGGCCGACTCGGCAAATGGATGTTTGCACTATCGGAATTTGATATCCGGTATCAACCCGCCAAAGCGGTTAAGGGACAGGCGTTGGCCGATCTTATTGCTGAACGAATCAACACTGATATAGCAGCACTGTCTGTACGTGCATGGGCTATGTTTTTCGATGGATCGGCTTGTGATGATGGTTGCGGCATCGGCATTCTACTCGTGTCGCCCCGGGGGGCAACATATTCCTTCTCCATCAGGCTATCTACCCCTTGCACCAACAATGTCGCTGAGCATGAGGCAATACGCAAGGGAATGGAGTTGCTCATTGAAGCCGGAGCAGAAGCAGTGGAACTTTTTGGAGACTCCAAATTGGTGATTTCCCAACTCACGGACGAATACAAGTGTGAGAGCGAGTCACTCTTCCCATTATGGTTGCAATGCCATGAGCTGATGGCACAGTTCAGGTACTTAAACTTTAACTGGATCCCGCGATCACAGAATGCCGAGGCAAATGATCTCGCACAAATGGCTTCAGGCTACAAGGACATAGCAGATGGAACTGATGTTCAGGTACAGTTCCTGGAGACGGACGACTAGAGAGCCGATATCTTCAATTACTTGAAAGATTCGGCTCGGGGGGCACCTAAACGGATAAGGTACAAGGCCATGAAGTATGTGCTTATTGGGGATGACATGTTCTACAGGACTTTGGAAGGGCTATTGCTCAAATGTCTGGGGCCAGCCGAGGCAAATCGGCTTCTACACGAGGTACACAAAGGCGCCTGTGGAACTCACCAATCGGCTCACAAGATGAAATGGTTGATCAGGCGATCAGGGTTTTATTGGCCCACCATGCTTGAGGACTGTTTTAAGTACTATAAAGGGTGTCAAGCATGTCAGAAATTCGGGAAGATTCAGATGGTACCTGCGTCAGCGATGAACCCCATTATCAAACCTTGGCCATTCCGAGGTTGGGGCATGGATATGATTGGCAAGATCAATCCTCCATCAAGCAAAGGCCACATGTGGATTTTGGCCATTACGGATTATTTCACTAAATGGGTCGAAGCCGTCCCTATGAAGTCAGTGAACTCGAAGGATGTTATCAATTTCGTGAAGGAACATGTCATTCATAGATTCGGGATTCCCCAAACTATCACGACCGATGGAGGTTCGGTCTTCATTTCTCACGAGTTTAGAGAGTTCTGCGAGGACGCGGGAATTAAGCTGATCCGATCATCTCCATATTATGCTCAAGCAAATGGGCAAGCTGAAGCGTCCAATCAGAGCCTTATCAAGCTGATCAAGAGAAAAATCGACGAGCACCCTAGGCGTTGGCACGAGGTTTTGTCAGAAGCTTTGTGGGCTTATCGCATGTCATGTCATGGAGCGATAAAAACCTCGCCATACCATCTAGTCTATGGACAAGAAGCCGTATTGCCATGGGAGATTACGGCTGGATCGAGACGTGTCACTTTTTAGAACGATCTAACAACTGAAGAATATGCAGCCCTGATGAGTGACAGTGTTGAGGATTTAACTGAACTTAGGCTGTGGTCGCTTGAGAAAATTAAAGAGAACAAAGCCAAGGTAGCTCGTGCATATAATAAGAAGGTGAGACCAAAGGAGTTCCACGTTGGGGATCTGGTATGGGAAGCTGTATTACCATTGGGAACTAAGGATACAGCATACGGTAAATGGTCTCCAAATTGGCACGGGCCATACAGGGTCGACCAAGTTTTAAGGGGCAACGCGTACATGCTTGAGGAGCTGGACGGTGTGAAATTCCCAGTGGCTGTCAACGGTCAGCATCTCAAGAAATATTTCCCAAGCATGTGGGATGATGGGCAGTGAAATATGGGGGCCGATACACGAAATCGGCCAGTAAAATAAATAAATATGGGGGCCGATACATGAAATCGGCCAGTAACAAAAATGTATCCAGTGAAACATGGGGGCCGATACATGAAATCGGCCAAATAAAAAGCCATCGACTCTCGAGGTTCAGACTGTTACGAGCAAGTGTCAGGTTACATGAATAAGCTACTGAAGGAATGCCTCGAAGGCATGGAGGGCGTCAGCACGGACACGATCCACCTCGGCGATCTCGGCTTCGTCATCATCGTCCTTGCCTGTTACTAGCTGCTTGCTCAGGGCACGTATTTCTGCCAGATCAGTCTTCAGTTGAGCTTTGAGGCCTTCTGCTTCGTCTTGGGAGCGGGAGATGAATGCTTCCTTGTCATGAATGAGCTTTTTAGTCGCCCGGACCTTCTCTTCGAGATCTTCCAGTTCCTTTTTTAAGGATGCAAGCTCGGCGGTGCTGACAGAGGTGTCAGTTTTGGCATCCAGAGATGCCTTGTTCTCATTGAGCTGCTGACATTTGGCTGCAATATCGGCCTTCAGTGGGAGTTGGGCGTGGCGTAGATTGATCCTCTCACGAGCCAACTTCACCCTTGACCCGTAGAAAGACAGAGTCACAACTGGCCAAAGCTTCACCTGCAATGTTACCGGGAGTTGGTCCTTGATTTCGTCAAGAACACTCTTCACTTCTTCAGAACCCTCGACCAACTTCTCGATTGGGGAGGACAGCAAGGCTTTGAGACGTTGAAATTGAGGTAGAACAGCGCTTGCTCGTGGTTCATCGTTGGCGACAGAGGGAGCTGGTTCGATGGATTCGGGGTCGAACGTCAGCAAGCCTGAGATATCACAACCCTGGCAGGCAAAAGTGGCGTCAGTATGCGTCAAACAGGGAAGGATGAGTCGAAAGAAGCGAACATACCTCTCCTGAGATCAGGGGGAAAGCCGACAGCGAGACAATCGGCTCGTGTGTTGTTGCTGATGGCTTGGCCAGATTGGCAACCGTTTTATCTATACCTTCAGGGATTACTAGATCCAGGCTTGCGGAAGGCATCGACACTTCCCCGACTTTCCCACTAGGAGTGTCCTTCGTCTGCATGAAAGGTGCTTAGCCGATGTGAATAGCAATGAATCGGCATAAAAAGGAGTGGTAAGAGTATGGAGGATAATTACTTGCGAAGCCTCTTGGCTCGTAGAAGAAGTTTGCAGTCCCTTGCGAGCCCTCTTGGGGCTCACAGCTTGCCCCGCCTCGACTGATGCTCGGGGGGCAACAGGTTCAGGAACAGGCCTTTTCCTGGAAGCTGATGGTGGCACATCTGGCTGGCTCGGTGTGGTGGTTCTCTCGGAGTCTGCTGAGCTTGAATCTCCTCGGTTGGATGGTGTTTCCTCGCTGGAGGTGTCTTCGATGGAGACCT
Organism: Dactylis glomerata; assembly: GCA_007115705.1. Taxonomy (NCBI): domain Eukaryota; kingdom Viridiplantae; phylum Streptophyta; class Magnoliopsida; order Poales; family Poaceae; genus Dactylis; species Dactylis glomerata. The sequence goes on from QXEO01000426.1 coordinate 6,542, forward strand.
GTAAGAAAGGGAGAGTTGGTAAGCACGAGCATGTTTACAAAGATAAATGAGATCAACCAAGGCATGGATCAGCGTACGTGCGAGCTCTCTGGAGAAGGGCTCCGGTGCCTCAAAGTTTTCTTGGCCACTACTTTCCTCACCGCCGTTCTTGTTTTAGTTGGAACTCGGGAGGCAGCTAACCCAGAAGTTGCTTGGTTCTTGGAAGCCGATTTTGGTGATATCGGCTGGTTCTGCATCACGACCTGTTTCAAAGGTGGCGAGTTTTTGCAGAAAAGGACCACAGGAGCTGGTGGGAGGAATTCGAAGGGGGAGCCATCCTCGTTGGTAGGTTCTGGACCATCTTGTTGCTGCAAGGAGACAGAGCAGGATATTAAAAGAATCGTCGTGAGCTGCATCAAGAAAATTTACAAGTAGCAGTACCTGCTCTATAGGGATGTCATATTCAGCATCGAGCTGTTCCAGCAATGGTCCCAGAGCTTTCCTGAAGGCATGAGTCTTCCACATTGACCACCAGTTCTCAAAACCATCGGTTGATGAAGCGAAGGTGAGGTTGTTAGGAGTTGGAATGACCAGAGCATCGAAGAAAGAATAACACCTCTGACTGGTGAGAGAATCGGGCAGGTCAGCTCTGCTCTCTGTGAGGTGGTGGAGAAAGAAATGAGGAGGTACTTGCCCAAGGCCAAATTGCCGAGCTGCTACGACCGGCTGGTAGAACTCGTATCCAGGCTTGATTATTCTGTTGGATGTGCTCATGCCAACTGGGAGGAAGCAGGGACGGATCACGGTGGAAAATAGTTGCCGAGTGCTAGTGTCATCGGCAAAGTTGTCTAGCCTGAAGGAGATTGGATTTTCAAAATTTTCCGATTCCTCCGTGTAAGGAAAGAAGATAGGATTGTCCAGGCCTTGGAAGAAAATGCTGAACCACTTGGATGCTTCATGAGGGATCAGTTTACTACCTGGCAGGCTATACAGAGCTTGGCCGTAGCTGGTGCATCGGATCTGCTTCCCTTTGACGTCTGGAAAGGTGCAACTTGCCAAAAGGGGGAAGTTTGGGATATGGTTTTGAAAGTACAGCTGAGCCCATAGTTGAATAAACCACCAAGGACCTCCTGTTTTGACTGCTATGTGGGAGAATAGTTTGACAGACATCAACTGGAGATATCGATAGACTTCTCCAAGGAACAGTTTGCCGATGCCAAGTTGAGTGCCTCTGGCAAGTTCGTAGGCCAAGGGAAGATAATTCTTGGTTGGAGCAAGGGAAGGGCCACAGAATATGAAATGTTCCAGCCAGAAATTGAGGAAGGCCGTGTGTTCCTTCTCTGTGACAGGGCCCTTAGTTTTCATGTGGCTTCGAAGATAAGCACCCCAGTTTGTGCAATCTGTTTTGGAAGAAAGCTTGAAGGGGACTTTTGGCAGCATAAAAGCAGAGGGGCTGGGTGATGTGACGTCCAGACCAGTAATCATCACCACGTCTAGCAGAGTTGGTGTCATGGGGCCATGGCCGAACATGAAGCAGTTCAGAGCATCAGACCAGAAATAGCCGATGGTTTTTAGAAGATTTTCATGCTTCTCAAGGGGAGACAATGATAAAGACAAGGCATCGGCTATTCCCGTGGTTTCCCATTGGGATTGGTAAGTTTTGGCTACTCTACTGTACCAAGAAACCCAATATTCGGGAGGATTAGGCCAGGCTCGTAAGCAGTCGGCCCAAGAATCCAAATCTAGGTTTTGGCTTACGAAGGGGATTCTGTTTGCCTCGCAAGAGATCAGATGGGCAGAACTAGATTCTGTACGAGGGCCAAGGCAGAGAGAAGTTGGGAGAGAAGGATGCGGTAGCAGAATGTCTGAAACCTAAAATTTCAATGATGGGATAAAGCATTAATTCAGGTGTTTGCTATTAATTCTAGCACCGTGCTCGGATTGCGAGGGACAGTTAAGGAGTACCTTCAGACCGGAGACCGCTGTGTTGGTGCTGGACGATTCCGCCATTTACTTTGCTAATGGAGATGGATCTATGCGGTGGGGAATCTAGGGTTCGTGTCGCCGTGAGCCAGACTTGTTCAACGAGGCAATTGGAGATCTGAGTTAGCCTTTTTGAAGATGGTTGCAGGTTACCGTTGAAATTGGAAAGTGACCGCTCAGACTTGTCTTAATAAGCGACCGAATTTGACCTTGCCAACGTTTGTGGGAAAAGCCGATGTATGGCCATCGGCTCTTTGGGCTTTGACTTGGTTGACCGTATCAAGCGTGGTATGGTGAAAGCCGATTCGTTACTATCGGCTTTTGAAACGTTGACCTATTTGACTATCGGCAAAATCGAATTGGGAAAAGCAATCTTTGTTAATTCCAAAGGCGGTTGTTTACAGTGAAGCCGATTGCTTACAAAATGGAGATCTCCTACTAGTACTACTACTGCTAGTTCCTAATCTAAAAGGCGGCGTCGTCGTCGTCACCGTTGCCATTGCCGCCGCCGTCTTCGCTGTCATCGGCGCTGCTGCCGGCGTAGTCCTCACCGCTACTGCTAAAGTTGGCAGCGGGGGCCTCCTCGTCCTCGTCGTCGTCGTCGGTGTCCTCGCTGGATCCGGCGCGGAAGCGCTTCGCCGGCGGGTACTCGTCAGAGGAGGTATCCTCCTCTGCATCTTCTTCCTCATCGGAAGAGCCGATGTCCTCGCCCCAGGACACGGCGTCGTCGGCGCTCTCCGCCTCCAGTTCCCCGTCGACGAGGAGTTGGAGGTCTTCCTCGCCGTCGGTCATGGACTTGTCGTCCTCTGACTGGGCGACGAAGTCCCAATCTCTCTCGTCCCACCATTGTGGGGCGAGAGCGTCGTACGCCGCCATTGGCGGGTGCTCCGGCGTCGGCTCCCGGTTAACAGAGTCGGAGGATTGATAGGAGAGGCCGGATGTGTTGGAGGAAGAAGAGGAGGCCATGGTGGAGGAAGAGGGTTTTTTGGCTATTGGAGGAGAATGAGGATGCAAATGGTCCGGATGGATTTAAATAAGGGGAATAGTGGCAGATGGTTCAATGCCATAGCGGTTTTCAAGGATGTGGTGCCAGAGTTGTCAAATCGTGTGCTGCGGAGAAGTTGAGAAGGCAAGGCATCATGATGAGGAGGCGATATGACGGTTCTGCTCTGCAACGCGTGACCCGATGAAGAAAAAACAGAGTGGTTTTGGAATTATTATTGCCAAAACCAGGGGGGCATGTGTTATCGCCACATTTTGGCCATATAAGGAGATGGGCCGTAATCAAGATGGGCTTGGAGGATGGATCGGCCTTGCGCGTGGATTTGGGCTAATTGCCCGTGTATCTGTATAATTATAATAGAGTTCGTTTCGGTTTAAACAAGAGATAGAGTACGTTTAGGTTTATTCCAAAGATAGAAAGTCTCCGGACTATAAATATGTACCTAGGGTTATTGAGAAAGGAGGACGACCACGTTCGCAACAAACACAATCTCGGCGCATCGCCACCCCTTGTTTCGAGGGTTTCTTTCAGGTAAGCGTCGTGCTGCCTAGATCGCGTCTCGCGATCTAGGCAGCATCTGCTTATGTGTTATTTGGTGTTGCTCGTACTGAAGCCTTGTTGATGGCGAGCAATACTATTATCATAGATCTGTTTGGGCTAGCATCGGCGCTTTTTGTCTATGTTTGTTTAGTCATGCTGCCCTTAGAGATCTCGCTGCCTTTGCACCTATTTTGGGTGTAAGGGCAGCATCTTGCTTGATCTTTATTCAGTCAATTCAATCTGTCATAGTTGTTCCTTGTTCTCCAAGGATTAGTTTAATATCTGCATGGTTAGGCCTCACAAACGGGTTGAACGATCCAGTAGTATGTAAGGATACGGTTTGCCAATTCGAGAGGAGTTGTTCCGGGAATTGACTCTACGTTGGTTTTTTGGCCTCCTCTAGGGTTGGTTTTCTGTTATCTTTCGTTATTACCAGGCTCAATTACGTGTGGGATGTTCCGTTTATGTGGTGAAAGCTTTAAACTGTCGTAGATCGATTTGACTTGTATTGATAAAGCAAAACCCCATGTTATCGTAGATCCAATGCAGATCCATGGGACAATCGGCTACCTGAGCCGATTTGCAGGGAAACCTGAGAGCCGATCGAGGCTCGTATTTAATGTTTGCGTGTCTGCCATGCAGGAAACTAATCGAAGCAAACCATCACCTTCCTGATCAGGTATAGATCAGGTGGCACGCCCTCGCATCAGCCAGGACGTGTGCCGGAGTTTTGCGGGCCGTTGACCGAGGGACCAGGGCCCACCAGCAGCTCTGGGAGCCTCCCGGCTCTTCGTGTTGCTCGTCGCTGCTCGCCGGTGGGTTTTGACAGGCAACAGATCTTCACACCCAACAAATATGCTATGCTTGTGGGAAAGAACACCATGTTGCACTCCAATGTCGAAGTCCGAAGATTGCAAACCTAGATCATCTAAAGAAGAAAGCTTGTAGCCGTTGTGGAGAAGAAGGTCATCAAGCCAGCCAATGTCCCGGAAACTGTCCCAATTGCGAAGACAATCATCCACCTGGAGAATGCCCTTCAAGCAACATTACATGTTACATGTGTGAAAGTAGTACCCATGTTCCTGCTGGCTGCACTATGAACCACCTGGTGTCAGATATATCAAAGATCCTTCCAAACAGCTTCCAGTTAGCATCTCAAGTGGTCAAGACTAGTGAAGAGCATGACGTTTACATTCGGAGGCAACTGCAGAAGGCTCAAAACAAACAGAATCAAGCAAGAATTCCAAGACGCCAAAAAAATAATAATAAGCCTCCGGCACCCTCTAACCTATGCTAGAACCTAAACCTATGATCTAGAAGAACCTTGTCAAAGGATACCTATCCCAAGCATGGCGACACGACCAGCATCATCTGTTGGAATTGTGGAATCGAAGGGCACTACTCCAACGAGTGCCCAACAAAGTTGAATGCTGCACCAGAACCTCCAGTCGCTCAAGATCCGGTCATAACCAAAGAAAGTGTCAAACCTAGTTGCTCGGAAGATCCTACAAATGTTCCTTCATCTTCAGGAGGCAACCCTATCAACACCAACCTGGGCAGAGTTCGAAACCGCATCATTATTGAAGATAGTGTCAAAGGACTCTATAGCCTCAACTTCCGCAGGGGAAGGAAGCAGCCTTACAAACCACCGGGAAGTAACTTTGGCAACCTCAAGACCCGAAAAGAGGAAAAAGATCAATCATCATGAATCAGCCATAGAATACCCCGAAGTTGCTCATAGCCATAAAGTAGTAAGAACAGGTGGGATCAAGCATTTGAAGCCCAAGTCAAGAGGAGGCCTTAGACATCCTTAGTTTGGGGCTAGTAGGCTTGTTTATTTCTTTGTAAATCAAGAGCGAGATTTGTAATCCGCAAGACCGTTTTTAATAACAGCCTATGGTTTAGATGCCAAATATTTTGTTTTTGAAAGTGTGATTGTTTGTTGAAATCACTATGTGATTGGTGAAGATGTGTTTGGCCCATCTAGCCACATCACATTTCGGGTGTACCCAATCTTTCCATCTTGATATAAATTAATGCACACTCTATCTTTTATCTGGTAATCTCATCTCTCAATCTATCTCAATCTCAACTTGTGAATCTCGGGACGAGATTCTTTTTAAGGGGGGAAGATTGTAACAACCCAAATTTTTGAGAAATAGAAATAAATGGATTTATTAAAATACCAAATTTTGGAGACAACAAAAACTTTTATTTGGAATACAAGATTAAATTATTATCTTGTAAAACTTGTGAATTTGAGCATTTGCTCCCATGCTTCAAATAAAAAGAGTATGAGAAAGGTTTGAAATCAAATCCTTTGAGCCCAAAGTTTTAAATAAAGATTTTTGTTAAATTGAAATAGTTTTCTAACTATTAAATTTGGTGTATGGTTACATGCTAAACCCATTTGGGTCAATGGCCAAACCAAAATTTAGTCAAGCAATCACAAACAAATAGAAAAGAATCAAATACAATAAAGTTTGAAACAAAAGTCAACTTGGAACCCTATTCAAATTTCTACCAAAGTTTGAATTCAAATAAGAGGTCATTCCCAACTCCATGTCATCTCCAAGAAAACCAACACCTTTGGACCAAGATAAAACTTTTTGCACTTCATTTTGCATGTATGCATAGAATTTCAATATAAGTCTTTTATGATTTCATGTGGGTTTTAATTTGTTGAGCAATGTTTAGTTAATTCAAACTTAACCAATGGAAGCATTAGAGAAGAACCACAAAGATCAAAAGAACCAGAAGCAAGAGAAATAAAGAAAAAGAGAAGAAAAGATGATCTAGAAAAAGTTAACCACTACCCTACTTTGGACACTTAGAATAAGAAATCTGTAACTCAAGCAAAGGTGTGGTCAGTTAGTTGAGCTTGACCATATCACATACTAACTCAACCAAGAAGTTTCCAGCAAAAACTCAAACCCTAACCTCCTTCAAAATCTGTCCAAAGTTTGAATCTGAATCATAGGACAACCCTCAAATTCAAATTAGCCCTGGAGCAAAACACCACCTCTTGACCTAACAAAAATTGTTTTAGGATCCCTATCCAAGATAGTGACCAACCCAATTTTAAAATTTCAAAAATTCGAATTTTTACTTCTTGCGGACATTTGGTCGAACACTTGGTGGGCAAAATTTCGGGAAAACAGAACTACTGTGGTCGTCGCTGTTCCACTTCGCCCTCACCCTGTAGCCATGCCGAGGACTCCATCTCGGTCGACCCCCTGTCTCCCCTGCCCAGGCCCCGACCGTGAGACCTGGAAGAAAAGGAGAGAAACCACCCCGGACCCCTCCCCACAGCCATCACTTGCCCCCTCTGCACCCGACCACCCCGCAGCCCGCAAGCGCGCCAGCAGCACACCACAGCACGCCGCAGCCCTCCGCCGAAAGCCCCGACCGCTGCGTCCCTTCGTTAGCCGACACCGGCCGCGCTCTGGCCGCAGATCCCCTCGCCTCGTGCTCCCTCTCCCGACTATAAAAAGCCCCCTTTCTTCCCTGAAAAGATCCGCACCATCCCCAGCACCTCCCTAGACAACGTCTCCCTCTCTCCCGTGACCTCAGTCGAGCTCGGCGACCTCGACCGCTCCGCAGGGCACCGCCCGTTCCCGGCGCTACGGAGCCTCCCCCAACCTACCGCCGGTCCAGGGTGGCCGAGAAGACCTCCCGCCGCCGCCCTGCACCCTCGCCGCCGGTCGCCGCCGCTCCGGTGAGCCTCCCCCCATCGCCGTCTCCCTCCCAGTAGCTCGCTCGTGTGTTCGTCGGGCTGGGGAAGAAGACTTCCCCAGATACCGTTTCGCTTTAGTTCTGACCGGTGGGGCCCCTTGGCAGGCCGGACCGACCCCCCCTCTTTTTTTTCCCTGCCACCCGCCAATTGCAGCCTAACGGGCCGGCCCAGCATGGTCTGTGTGTCCGGCCCGGATTGAAAAAAAGGGGGTTATTCGATTTTCGATTTTTGAAAAAACTCATTCAGATGCTTGCTTAGATTCACTTTTCCTGGAGTTCTACCAACCCAAATTTAACAAATGAAAATGTTCTGGAAACCTTAGAACATAAGCTATCCATTAGAAGTGGTTTCAACACAATTAGATTTACATAGTGGTTGCAGTAAATATAACAAAACAAGAGCTTTTCCAACTTAGAAAATCCATATCAATTCAAATAAAATTCCTAAAAATATAAATCCAACTTTAGAAATTCACAATTAGTGATACCCATCTGCCTATACCATTAGATCTCATTTTTGAACCTTTTAAAGTAAATGCTATTTACCTATATGGTTAAATGGGCATTTGCTATATAGGATTTTATTAAACTCAAATCTATAATCGAAATTTTTATGGAACTCTTGTTGTTAAATCACATTTCCAAATACCTATCAATAGGTATTAATCTTAGTTCATGTGGACTTGTAGGAAGTATTTGGAAATTTAATACTACATAGTAGTAATTAGAAACTCAAACTTGCACACCAATCTCAAAATATGGAAATGATATAAAACCAAATTCTAATCAACCCCATTTTCTAAGATTCATCTATATCCATTGACCTAGGTCAACTTGGGGCTATACATAACCTTTGGATATTTAAACATGATCACTAAATGTTTGCAAACTACAAATCGAACAAGTAATTGAAAATAAGACTTTAAATTATGAAACCACCTTGGGTAAACCGTAATCCTAAATATCTACTTGTAGTCTACAACCTTGGTCAATAAAGACTTATATGAGATATTTCATGGTTCCAAATCAATAAACCCTACTTAGATACAACAACTCAATCATCTCATCCATCGGAACTCAATTATCGTCGAAACCACTCTCCATAGACTTCCTAGATAGTTTCTCTTACCCAAGTATCCTTATTATAGTGAGTATGTGTTGTTTGTGAATTGTGTGGTGATTGTATGCTTATTTACTTTCCTACGATTAGACGATAACGAGAGTAAGGAGAATGGATCCCGAGTCAACCAAGCAATGGTGATGGAGACTACACAACCCGAGATGAAGATGAAGAAGACTATGACATTGCCAAGCCAGGCAAGCCATCTTTTGATCATACCATTACCCAGTTTTATAATGCATGTTTACTTGCTTTTAAATAAAAGGGCATGCTAAAATAATTGTTATCAAGTTGCAAATGAGTAGAGATGTCTTTCTTAACAAGTGCATCCAACTCTTTTTGTGGATGGCATTAAGGGCATCAAACTTAGCCTACCTTTGAGAAACCTTTCCTTAGTGGATGCTAAGTAGAGCATCAAGCTAAGCCTATCCAGTACACCTACCTAGATCCTTGTGCCCTCATGAGGATCATGCTTGAGCTGAAGGCATTCATGGAAAATGACTAGGTGGGAACCCCAATGAAGATCATGAAGATTTTGAAATGAAAACCTTGGAAAGGGGCAACCTTGCCCAAGGATGATTTTGAAATACAAACCTTGGAGATGGGCAACCTTACCCAAGGGTGACTTCGAAAACTATTTACAAAATGGTGACATGGTGAAGGTGACATGAAGGTTTGACAAAAATGATAAATGTGTGAAGTACCATACTGGACCAACTATACAGTGCGACCACATTACCCTGGTATGGGACGGGGCTTAGTGGAGTATTTGTTTCTCCTTAGTGTAGACCCTATAAAATGTAAATGGAAGTCCGACCAGGGACTCCTCTTCCAGGGCACCCTGTGGCTACGGCCTAGGCTCGCCTTGTCCTCCTTTTTAGGTGGTTGGGGTACAAGCCAAAGAGCCCTCATTGAAAATGGACTACCGGGTGTAGGACTCTACCTCGGTTAGTGGCATTCCGGTGGGACAAGCGGCTGGGAACTTTGCACACTCCGGACAGCTTCTTGGACTCCGGTGTTGAGGGGTACAACTCTAGGCGGTAGTGTTTATGCTAAGGCGGGCAGGTGAAACATTAATGGTCGGCTGCTTGTCGTGGCATATGTCGTTATGCAGGGAAGTTGCCCACACGATGAGTAGCCGGATGGTGTGGGTAAAGTGTACAACCTCTGCAGAGTGTAAAACTATTCGAATAGCCGCGTCCGTGGTCATGGACGGTTGGATTGGTTGTACTTGGCCGTTATCAGGTTTTACTTTGAAAATGATTGAGAAAGGTGACTTGACAATGAATTTCGATGACCATGGAGGTGACTTGGTGAACAAAAGAATTGACATTTGGGGGATTCCATCTAGAAATTTATAAAGAGCTAAATGTTTTCTTACCATTTTAGATAAAAGATCTTTGAAAGGAAATTCTGCTTTATGCAAATGAACCTAGAGCTTAGACCACTATATGAACTATGCATTCTCTATTCATTTATTTATAAGATGGTTTGCGAGTGCATGCAATGTACTCATGGCTCTGTCCCTGGCTATTAACTTGGCCAGACTTGAAGGAGAGAAATCAAGAAAGAAGAAATCATTGACGACTTTGCGAATTAGGCTCGTTTCCTACTGTCCGCTTTGCCTGTGCGGTTGAAGCTTGACAATATGGACCCAGAGTGTTATTCCGCTGCATATTGATGTATTGTAAGGTTTGGTCTGTGCGACCACCTATGTAATCCCCTTTATTTACTATTAATGTCTATGACTGTGATATCAACTACGTTATGTAAATCACAACAATGATTCTGGGATTGTGATGGATTACATAACAGGCACTTCGAATTTGTTATAAATTCGGGGGTGTTACAAACACTCCGCAGATTTTCCATCAATCAATTTTGCAGGTTATGAACAAGGGAGAAAGATGCATGTATGGATGTCCAACAACAACCCGTATCCGTCGAGCAGATCTCGAAACAGCAGCGACCCCTACAAGGGTGCAACGGCTAGGTAGATGGACAACAACGCTTTTGGCAATCTCCCGTGGACAAAGTGTCGCGAAACATCAAGGCCCATGTATTTATGGAAAGCTCTTACGACGAGCTGGACATGGCAAACAACCATTTGACGATAAGCGACGTCGCCAAGGGGCCATGTGGCGGGCAAGTCCAGGATACATAGCACGACGGCAAGAGAGGTTGGGTCCTATTATTTTCTGATCACACGTATCTACTCCAATTATCGAAAAAAAATGTATGTACTCCAGTTCAGAGTCAAATGCCATCGAATCTATCGTTCAAACTTTCCGGCTGGCCATTGAATCCATCAGGGACTGAGGTATGTTCAAATATGCCATGCCGTCACTTAGCATGCGTGCAAGAGAAAGTAACTTATTCCAGCAAGAAGATAGCTCAAACAAGGGCTTGAAGATGCACCGTATGAAAAAGAGAGTAATTAATCCCCAGTAATTAAGAAGTCTACCCGACCGATAATTAAGGATGTACGGAGGAAAAAATCCACAGGACCCGATACATATAGGCCTCTGAAATAATGAAATATATGGATGTACAAGTATTATACCAATCCCATGTTTAGGCTACATTTTTTGTATTTTTACTTTCTTGCCTATTCGGGCAAAATATTATAAAATAACTACTCACACCATTCCGAAGTCATGAATTTTTTCTCGCACAGTGTGGAATAAGGCATCAATTTTGCCAATATAGGATAAAAATAAAATTATTGAAGTGTTGGTTGCGCTAGCTCGATGTGGTCATAAAGGACATAGGTGAACCAGTTTTGTATAGAAATTATATAATTAACATCATAGAAAGAACTCTCCATGTTGTCCACATAGGTTGGAATATCAACACATGTGATTTTTCTATAAATTGTTATATTATTAGCAAGATAGGAAAATAAGTCACCGTATTCCGCTAAAAAACACGCTAAAACAGCTTTATACGGGTCAAATCGAATAGGGGTGTGTAGATACCGTGGTGTGTAGCAAATTGCCTCTTTATGTTGCAATGTCTACAACATTAACCGCAGTGCTTATAAATTGTAATTTGGTACATCGATCTAAATGTAGCCCTAGGTCGACAGGGAGGACAAATATACTTTAGAGACATATAATCTATAGTTATTAGATTGCAAATAATGAACCCACTAAAATTCAGGATAAAACATAAACTGATTTGGCAAATTTGAACTGTATATGAAATCAGTTAATAGATCAATTTCAATAAAGAAAATAGTAGCTCAATTTATAATTGAAACATGAATAAAAAATAAGTTGGTGCAACAACTACTGTGCATGATTAGGTAACGTAAGTTATAATGGAAGTGTGAGAGAATGTAAGTGAAGAACATATAGAGGCAATTTGTAGTAAGATGAGTCGGCATGGATGTATATCTATGAAAAATTGTGCAAAATGCACGGTCTACTTAAGTTTTTAAATGTTAACATATGCAAAAGTTTTTATCACCCAGAATGAAAAGAGTAAGCGGTACATATAAGCCATAAAATTTAAATGATCTCGCTGCTAGCTGCGCAAATGCGCGGGCCACCTTGCTAGTTATAATTAATAGAGAAACAAACCATATACATGGAAAAAAATCAAAAAAAGAACAATAACCAAAGATACACATAGATTTCACAAACATAAAATAGAAAAGGAACAGTAGCTAATGGAAATCTTACTGGTTAGTTTGCTGGGGTACATCAGGAAGGTCTACTTTTGTGAAGTTCTCAATTTGTATTCTAGAGAGACACATCGCCTTATTGCATGCATACCGAAAATTTGTAACCTAAAAGAAATTCACATACACAAGAGATTTCGTTTAAGTAAAAAAAAATCTAAAAATAGAAATAAACAAAAGGAAACAAACTTTGAGAAGGCAGAATATAAAACTGAATAATGTGAAACCAGACAGCAAAAGGAATAAACAGACATACAAATAAGAAACATATACCATGTTGTCAACAATAGTGGACTTGTTCATTTTATCCACATCGTGCAGCGAGTCCATGTAATTAATTTGCTTGTACATTAAATTCATGCATAGCAATGTCCAGTGATGGTCATGTACTATGGGAAAATGCAACTGAAAAACAAAATAAGAGAATACATAAAGATCAACATATGCGATAATGTGAAACTAAAAGAATACTTACAAGAAACAGAAAAACATGTAAAAAATGTTTGAAATCTTACCAGATCACATTTATCAATGTTGAACTTCTTGTTTATGTTCCTAAGTTCTCGACTGACATAGTTAGGATCAAATCTTTCAGGAGACACGATAAGCTTCCACTAAAAATGTTTAAAATAAATGTCGTTAGAGGTGCCAACTAACTAAGAATAACCAGTCAAGTAAGAAAAAAATAGAAAACTTGCATGCTCAAGAATTTAAAAGACATGGACAAAAAGGAAAAGAAAAGAAATGAAACCCACCGTGAAGTAAGGGCTAAAAGCAAAAATCCTCCTTGATTTCTAGTCAATGCGTTCATTGAATAATTCAACATGAGCAACGATAACTTCATCGCAAATATCTCCCCTTGCTTTGAGAGAATCATAGAATTTGTCATATGTCACTGTATGACCATTAATGTCTACAACAATTCTGTATATGTAGAAAGATATATTAGAACAAAGAAAGTCAAAAATATGTAGTACGCAAAATTGGGAATAAGGTAATACAAAAACAAGTAGCCAAGAATTCTCACGTTTGCTCACGTTGTTTCCTCGTCTTCAAGAAATGGTTATAGAGATATTTTTCATAAAAGTCTTGTGTTTTGATTTCCACTTTCAGATTAGAAACCTGCTGGATGGAACGTGAAGCCATGCTTGCCCTATTGTACCTTCTTTTCTTGCTATTTTTGCGAATACCTATGTTCGAAAACAACATAACATATGGGAAAAATGTTATGTTCTCTAGCTGGAAAGTTCCAGATAATCAAAAATATAAGCATGCACCAATTCCTTACTAACCATCGGTCCTCTTGACACCCGAAGATTTGGTGTTTGGTGTCTCATCATACACCGCTGCTTCTATTGGTGTTTCATCGAAGACAGGAGCTGCTGCATTTGAAAACAGTTTATACATGAATAATGTGAACTACTAATATGTTCAAGAATACATTGCCAAGGAGCAAACAAGAAATAACAAAAAAGGTAAATGATAGATAAAAAATTAATCAGGATAGAAACATACTATAAGATGGAGTCAAATCATTAAGGGCAGGTGTTGCAGTTACTTGCTCAAAACTGGGTTCATTGGTCTTTAGCTTCACTGCTGTGTTTCCTCCAGATTGAGCAATACCATGTTCACCTTGTTGCATGCGAATAACAGATGCATTCTAAAAATGTCTTGAACCTTGATGGCTACAATGATGAGTATAATATTTTCAGTTCACCTACTTTTGAGGAGAAAAATAGTTATGATTACAATATGCCTCATGTTTTTGATGATTATGGTGATGGGAATAATTATTCTGTTGAATCTGCTCCTACTACGATTGTTCATGTGGGGAACATTAATTCTTTTAAGCATGTGGCTCATGATAGAGATCCTTTATGTGATAGTTATATTGTTAGTTCTATTCATGATGCTACTAAAAGTTATGATGAGAGAGGGAAACATGGTTTGATGGATCTCAACAATATTGAGTTTCTCCTCTTTTTGTTGCAATTCTTGAAGTTGTACTTGTTTTGCCTTCCTATGCTTTTTGCCTTGCGCTTTCATGACTTGTCTCTTTACAAGACTATTTTTCATAGGAAGTGGTTTAGATTTAAATGTGTTTCATATTTGCTTTTTGATGCTCTCTCTTGCTTCAAGTTCTTATATAGCGCCTTCGTCTAAAGCTCTTTTATGGCGCCTACATGAGCATCCTTGCAAATTACTGTGCCTAGCTCAAAGGCGTTAAAGAAAAGCACTCTTAGGAGATAACCCAATGTTTTTACATTCAGTTATTTTTCTTTTATTTGAGTCTTGGAAGTTATTACTACTGAAATAACCTTTCCTTATCTTTTTTATTTCGTTTTTGTGCCAAGAGAAGCCTCTAATTTGAGTGAGGTAAGATTTGGGGATGTTGCTGTCCTGAAACAGATTTCGGTGCTGCACCGTAAAAATTCGTGAAAATTCTCAGAATATCTTTTAGACCTGCGATTTCTTGTGCATATGGCCCAGGTTATATCCAAACTTTCATTAGTTTAACACTTTTTTATTTGAGAAACAGAAAACCCTCTAAAAATTCGACCTTTGTCAGCTGTTCTGTTTTCACAGATTTCTGTCAATATTTGTGTTTGCCGCTTTATCGCTTTCTTGTTGAGTTCTTTTGATCACGGAACTTTTGGGGAAGTTGCTACAGTAGTATATACTTTATATGTGGTGATTTTGTGTTGAGATATGAACTAAAAAGGGTTTATTTATTATTATGCTTATGCTAACGTTGCTAATAGAATTGTGTTTAGTTTTGTATGAAGGAAGTTTTCAAGTGTAGGGATTGGAGAATGATGAGATGAGATGAAGAATGGACAAAAGTTCAAGCTTGGGGATTCCCATGTCACCCCAAGAAATATCCAAGAAGTACAAGCATCAAAGCTTGGGGATGCCCCCGAGGCACCCCCTTCTTCATCGGCAAAAATCAGGTCACCTTTCAACACACTATATTTTTATTGCTTCATGCACTATGCGTTTTTCTTGGAGCGTCTTTACTTTTGCTTTCAGTTTCTTTTGTTTTGTTTGCTGCAATAAATGTTGGATCACATCATGTGTTTGGAGAGAGACATGCTCCATTTTTCATTTGCCAAGAACACTCTATTTTTCACTCTTATCGTTCAACAAGTGTTCTCTTTTTCTGCTGCTGCGTTTAGCTTTTGTTTTTCACCTTGATTTTTGTTCAGATCTTATTTTATCTTTGCATCAAGGTATATTTGGACCTCTGGTCCATGTTGGTTTTCATCAAAAGAGTTTCCTCAAAAAGGTTTGAATGGTGTTGAAAAAGAGAAAAAGCTTTATGCGAAAAAGTGGTACAAGAAAGAGCTTGTGTAGACTGCGGCCTAGGCTTTTGCATGTCGTGCTTGATGTCTTTTTGATAGTATGCTTAGTGGTTTTGCTGTAGCATGACTTGTCTCAAATAACTGAGATTGCTTAATGAGCCTTCGAAAAAATCATGCATTGTTTTTATCGTTTGGAAGCATTATTTTGGTTTTCTCCTTGATGCTTTATTTGGGTTGACTTGGCGCATGCTCACACATGTTAGACTCTTACAAAGTCGCCAATTGCCTCTATGATCATCTAGTTTTTGAATTTTGATGCCATCTTATGCTTCTTTTAATGTCGCTTTGTTGCTTTGCATGATTATGGCCGTTATTGCTCTCTTAGTTGGTCGCTCCCAGTCTTTTGCTAGCCCTCGCCTTGTACTGAGTATGAGCTCTACTCGTGCATCCAACTCCTAAAAACCAAGTTTGCCATTATGTCCACTAAAAATTCCTATGCATGGTATTTGTAAGCCATTCCAAGTAAATTTTCATGTGCTACCTTTGAAAAAAACCTTCAAAACACTTCTCGTTTTGTGACACTGTTTTCAGCTCATGGGGACGTAGTGGTCGGATTTGCTATCTTCCATATTGCTTATTCCAAAAATAAAAAAAGGAAAAAAAAGAAAAGAAAAAGGCACTCCTCCATGTAATGTGAATGTTGGTGGGCACCCGATGGAATCAGTTAGCCATGGTTTGAGAAAGGAAAAAAGGTGGGGAGGAGTGCCAAGCTTTATAAAAGAGCACAAAAGTGCCAATCTCTCTCAAAAACTTGCTTCATTTTTGTATGGAAGATAGTAAGAACCCCATTGCCAGTCATTGACAAAAGCAACCACCTCTCAAAACCCAAGTTTTATCTCTATTTTACAAATGAAAAGCTCTAGCACATATTTAATCACTGCTTCCCTCCGCGAAGGGCCTTTCTTTTACTTTTATGTTGAGTCACCACCTTCTATCTTTATGCACCATTAAGAGAGCATAGTTGTCATTCTGAGTATAATGTGCATTGTCCCAAAGTTTTCATTGATTGATTCATATTGTTGGTTTCACTTGTTCTTAAATTATTTGCATCTAGTCGCCCTCTTAAACTTGAAGGTGTCCTATGCATTTATGTTTTGCTCTCTCCATTAAGGACAAGTTGAAAACCATTTGTATGTTTTTCCTTATGATTTGAACACATGTTTGACTTTCATTGTTTCATTTTCGTGATCTTTTGTTTGTGTTCATTTTCATGTTTATAACATGGTTGCTAAGTTTCTTCTATCAAGATTGTGTATTTCATGCCCATGTTTTAAGTTCTTTTGATCCCAGCTCACAACGCTTACATATATGATCAAGATTGTATAGGTGCATGTCACCTCAAAAATTATTTCTTTTGTTATCACTTACCTACTCGAGGATGAGCAGGAGTTAAACTTGGGGATGCTGATACGTCTCAAACATATCCATCATTTTTGATGCTTCATGCTTGTTTTTACACCATTTGTTTAGTGTTTTGTGGCACTTTTATGCATTTTCCGGAACTAACCTATTAACAAGTCGCCACAGTGCCAGTTCCCTGTTTTCTGCTATTTTTGTGTTTCAGAAAAGTTACACAGGAAATATTCTCGGAATTGGATAAAACCAAAGCAAGTCGCCCATAATTTCACCGAAGCTTCCAGAGATCCGAAGAGGAGACGGAGTGGGGCCATGAGGGCCCCACACAATAGGGCGGCGCAGCCCAGGGGTAGGCCGCGCCCCCTATGTGTGAAATCACCTCGGTCCACCCCTGACGATGCCCCTTCGCCTATAAAGACCACTGACAGGAAAAACCTAAAGACTCAATCACTTTTCCAGAACACATCGTGATCCGCCGCCGCCATGGACCCGAAGATCAGGAGGGTCCAGAAGCTCTTCCTGGCACCCTGCCGAAGAGGGGAATCGCCACCGGAGGTCTTCTTCATTGCCATGCTTGCCTCCAGAGCGATGAGTGAGTAGTCTACCTTGGACTATGGGTCCATAGCAGTAGCTAGATGGTTGTCTTCTCCACCATGTGCTTCATGTTTAGATCTCATGAGCTGCCTTACATGATTGAGATCACCGTTATGTAATTCTACATGTTTGGTTTGTTGGGATCCGATGAATATTGGTGTTAGGATTGAGTTGATGTACTGAAATTTATCTTATGTTATCTCTATGTTGTTTATGATCTTGCATGCTCTCCGTTGTTAGTAGCTATCTTGGTCGAGTAGTTGCTAGTGACTCCAAGAGGGGGTATTTATGCTCGATAGTGGGTTCATGTCTCTATTTAATCTGGGGGAGTGACAGAAACCTCTAAGGTTGTAGATGTGTTGTTGCTACTAGGGGGAAAACAACATTCATATGCTCGAGGGCATATGCTTTGTTTACATTACACACTTTGCTTAATGCAATTATCCGTTGTTTGCAACTTAATACTTGTTGAGATCTCTGATTGATTCGCCTCAAGTGGATTATTAGTCATAGATGCAGTTGGATGGCGGTCTATGTATCTTGTTGTAATGCCCTGAGTAAATCTCATAGTGATCCTCTCGACGTATGCACGTTGTATTTATTCTATCAATTGCCCAACTGTAATTTGTTTACCCATCATGTATTATTTTATCTTATGGAGAGACACCACTAGTGAACTGTGGACCTCGGTCCTATTTCCTTTATATTGCTATCACATGTTTACTTTACTCGCACTGTTTACTTTACTCGCATACTATTATCACTTTCCACTCGATATGCTCATACCCTTTGTTTCAAGCAAACCGGTGAGATTGACAACCTCATCGTAAGTTGGGAACAAAGTATTTGGTTGTGTTGTGTGCAGGTTCCACGTTGCTACTGGTTGAAGACGCACTAACAAGTTATCATTAACGGTGCCCTTGTTAGAGCATCATGCAGCTAGTGGGCATCACCTTCAGTCGTTTGTCTCTCTCCTACTGGATTGACAACCTTGGTTTCATAACTGAGGGAAAACTTGCTGCTATATTCATCAAAACCTTCTCTTGGGGTTTTCCAACTGCCCGGTCATTTTTACTTCATCAACTCGGCCCCATCAGCAGCTCACAAGATCTAAACATGAAGCACATGGAGGAGATGACAACCATCTAGATACTGCTATGGACCCGTAGTCCAAGGTAGACTACCCGCGCATCACTCCAGAGGTAGGCATGGTGATGAAGAAGGCCTCCGGCAGTGATTCCCCTCTCCGACAGGGTGCCGGGAAGAGCTTCTGGGCCCTCCCGATCCCGCATCAACGACGGCGGCGGCTTGCAGTATGTTTCGAGGAAAATTGATCGGTCCCTTTAGGTTTTCCCATCGAGGTGAATATATAGGCAGAAGGGCAGCGTCAGAAGGTGGGCCAGGTGGCCACACCACCTGGTGGCACGACCAGGGGCTAGGCCGCGCCACCCTATGGTGCGCCTGGCCCCTGGTCCTCCTCCGTCTCAGCTTTGGACTCCGTGACGCTTCGGGAAAAATAGGAATTCTGGCTTCTGTTTTGTCCAATTCTGAGAATATTTCCTGTGTAGCTTTTCTGAAACACAAAAACAGCAGAAACAGGGAACTGGCACTATGGCATCTCATTAGTAGGTTAGTTCTGGAAAATGCATAAAAACGCCACGAAGTGTAACAAAACACAAAGCAAATGGTGTATAAACAAGCATGGAGCATCAAAAATTATAGATACATTTGAGACGTATCATGCCCCCGGAGCCATCTCCATCGACTCCACTGCCATCTTCATCGCCGTTGCTGACTCCCATGATGAGCAGGGAGTAGTTCTCCCCCGAGGCTGAGGGCTCTACCGGTAGCTATGTGGTTTATCTCTCTCTCTCCCATAATAGATGTTACTCTTCATCTATTATGCTACTCAAGTGCTTTTATTAATGTGATCTCCGTAGACACCTTGTCCCATGGTGTGAAGGTGACAGTGTGCGCACTGTGTGTGGCTCTTAGGCTAGAGATTGCAGAAATACTTGTCATGAGTTATAATTTGAGATGGATGTCTCTATGAAATTGTGGTGTTTGTCTAGAACCATCTTGGGAGCTGATACGTGTCAAACGTATCTATAATTTTTGATGCTCCATGCTTGTTTATACACCATTTGCTTTGTGTTTTGTTACACTTTGTGGCATTTTTATGCGTTTTCCAGAACTAACCTACTAACGAGATGCCATAGTGTCAGTTCCCTATTTTCTGCTGTTTTTGTGTTTTAGAAAAGCTACACAGGAAATATTCTCAGAATTGGACGAAACAAAAGCCGAAGTTCCTATTTTTCCCGACATGAGACGGAGTCCAAAGCAGAACGGAGGGGGACCAGGGGCCGGCCACACCATGGGGTGGCACGGCTAGCCCCTGGCCACGCCACCAGGTGGTGGGGCCACCTAGCCCACCTCCTGATGCCGCTCTTCCGCCTATATATTCTCCTCGACGGGAAAACCTAAAGGGCTCGATCAATTTTCCTCAAAACATACTGCAAGCCGCCGCCATCGTTGACGCGAGATCGGGAGGATCCAGAAGCTCTTCCCAGCACCCTGCCGGAGAGAGAATCACCACCAGAGGCCTTCTTCATAACCATGCCTGCCTTCGGAGTGATGTGTGAGTAGTCTACCTTGGACTACGGGTCCATAACAGTAGCTAGATGGTTGTCATCTCCTCCATGTGCTTCATGTTTAGATCTTGTGAGCTGCCTATCATGATCAAGATCATCGTTGTGATCATGATCAAGATCATCGTTGTGTAATTCTACATGTTGTGTTTGTTGGGATCTGATGAATGTTGATACTTTGTCAAGTTAATTTATGATTTATCATCTCTATGTTGTTTATGATCTTGCATGCTCTCTGTTGCTAATAGATATCTTGGCCGAGTAGATGCTAGTGACTCCAAGAGGGAGTATTTATGCTCGATAGTGGGTTGATGCCTCTAGTAATCTGGGGAGTGACAGAAACCTCTAAGGTTGTAGATGTGTTGTTGCTACTAGGGAGAAAACAGCAATCTTGTGTTCAAGGACATTTGTATTGTTTACATTACATACTTTGCTTAAGGCGATAATCTGTTGCTTGCAACTTAATACCCAACGGTTGCTCAGATGACATCCGGCAGGTGGATTATTAGTCATAGATGCAGTTGGATTACAGTCTATGTATTATGTTGTGAAGGGTTTTGCAGCATAGTAAATCAAAAAAATTCCTACGAATGCATACAAAAAGCCAAGATCTAATCTAGGAGATGTAATCAACGAGAGAGATAGATGAGATCTTCATACCCTTGAAGAAATCACACAGCAGAAATGTTGAATAGAACGTGGATGATGTAGTCGTACTAGCCGTCTCCTCCTCGCGATCCGATCCGATCCAACGCCGCAAGTGGCGACGCCTCCGAGAGATGCACACGTATAGCACACAAATGACTCCGCCTTCCCGGTCCAGCGAGATATGGTGGAGTGGTAGATGGGATCGACAATATGACGGTGTGGTATATATGGTGGAGAGTATGGACCGACAGGGCTTCGCCTATTTGCGTGGTGGAAAAAGAACGGAGAAATGAGGCTTCAGAAAGCGGGCAGCGGCTCCACGCAAAATTAGATCTAACCTAAACTGGCGGCGCCCTTGACCTTTTATAGCCAGATTTTAGGGTATCAAAAAATCCTAACTTGACATGCAAGTTTTGCATGCAGCGCCGCCGTTGAAACAGATTGATCTAATCGATCTTCCGCTAGCGTGCCGTGCAAGAGATAGCGAGGTCGTTACCTCATTGAGCTAGATCAGCGTGCACAGCACGGCCTGGAGGCACAGCGTGCAGCCGGCCCGTTTGGCCAAAAGCCCACTTGGACAGGGCAGACCCAGCGAGCGAGCCAGCGCTCGCACTGGCCGCTCCTCGATGGAATCGAGCGAGCACGCCAGGCGTTGCCTGGCCACCACGGTGCCCCCTTTTTTTTCTTCCTTTACTTTCTATTTATTCCTACTAAATAAATAGTGCCAATATTTATTAATTCATATAATTAATAAATACCAACATTTTCCACCTAGAACAATTCCGAAACTTCCTGAAACACTTTCACATATATCCCGAAACTACCCTAGCGTTGATTTGCATTAAGTGTGTGACCCTACGGGTTCGAGAATGCGCGGACATGATCTCCATCAATAATCAATAGCGGGATCTGGAAATCCATATTGACTCCCACGCACTCAACGATGATCATATCGGATGAACCACGATGTCAGGATTCAATCAATCCTCTATTTGTATTTCCTTTGTCTCGTGATATTTTACTCGCCCGAGATTCGATCGTCGGTATTAGCATACCTAGTTCAATCTCGTTCACAACAAGTACTTTACTTGTTTCATAATCCGATATCACTTTATGATTAACTCCTTAACCATGTGCTTGCAAGCGATGTTGATATCGATTACTGAGTGGGCCCAAAGTATATCTCTCTGACTCAGGAGGGACAAATTCCATCTCGATACATACAACCCAACAAGTACTTTCTGATCACCTAAGACACCTTTATGATCACCCTTTCATAGAATGATGTTTGATGACCTCAAAGCTCTCTTCTGGCACTAGGGAGTTGCATTATCTCATGGTGTAAGGAATACAATGCTTGACATAGGAAAAAGCTTCACAAAGATAAACACAATGACACGATCTAATTGTTGTGCTTTATTTGGGTCTGTCCACCACATCATTCTCCTAATGACATGATCTCATTATTAATTGACAACTTATGTCTATGGTTAGGAAACCTTAACCATTATTAATCAATGAGCTAGTCCATAGAGGCGTACTAGGGACACGGTGTTTTTCATAAACCACACAAGTATTAAAGTTTCCTCTTAATACATTTCTAGCATGGAATATAAACATTATCATGAACAAGAATTATAATAATAACATCTTTATTATTGCCTCTAGGGCATAATTCCAACATGTTGTAATGCCCAAGTGAATCTCATAGTGATCCTCATGACATTTGTATGCTTGCTTTATTCTGTCAATTGCCCAACTGTAATTTGTTTACCTAGCATGTTATTTATTTTATGGAGAGACACCACTAGTGAACTGTGGACCCCGGTCCATTCTTTTACATTGTTATTACCGTTTGTCATTTACTCGTAAACTACTATCTTTTACCACTCGATACGCTTAATCCTTTGTTTACAGCAAACCGGTGAGATTGACAACCTCACTGTAAGTTGGGGCAAAGTACTTGGTTATGTTGTGTGCAGGTTCCACATTGCTGCTGGTGCAAAGCTATGCCTCAGACGAGGTGCCATATATAAATTTTCCGGAGCTATCGTGAAGCTAGCGAGCATCAACCTTCAGAAGTTGGTTCTTTCTCCTACTGGTTCGATAAACCTTGGTTTCATACTGAGGGAAGACTTGCTGCTATGCTCATCATACCTTCCTCTTGGGGTTCCCAACTGGGCGGTCATCTACACGCCATCGAGAAATTTTTCTAGCGCCATTGCTGAGGAGAAAGAGGATTTCTGCAAGGGGAGTCTCTTGCTTCCAATCTTTTACTTTTTTTATTGTTTTGCTTTATTTTATTTTTGCTTGCATGTTTTAATCAAAAATACAAAAAAATTTAGTTCCTTTATAGTTGTTATTTTTACTTGTCTGTTTTTAGTTTTGCTAGAATGGGTACTCCTGAGAACACAAAGGTGTGTTATTTTACTAGCACCAATAACAATGATTTTATTTGCACTCCTATTGCGCCACCTGCTCCTGAGGCAAATTTTTATGAGATTAAACCTGCTTTGTTGAATCTTGTTATGAAAGAGCAATTGTCTGGTGTTAGTACTGATGATGCTGCAGCTCATATCAACAATTTTGTTGAGCTATGTGAGATGCAAAAGTACAAGGATGTAGACGGTGATATTATTAAGCTTAAGTTGTTTCCTTTCTTTTTAAGAGGAAGAGCTAAGGATTGCTGCTATCTTTGCCTAGAAACAGTATTGATTCTTGGGTTAAGTGTAAGGATGCTTTTATTGGAAAATATTATCCTCATGCTAAGATTATAGCTTTGCAAAGTGATATTATGAAGTTTAGATAGTTTGATAATGAACATGTTGCTCAAGCTTGGGAAAGAATGAAATCTATGATAAAGAATTGTCCCACTCATGGACTGACTACTTGGATGATTATCCAAACCTTTTATGCAGGACTAAATTTTTCTTCAAGAAATCTCTTGGATTCAGCTACTGGAGGTACTTTTATGTCCATCACCTTGGGCGCCGCAACAAAGCTTCTTGATAATATGATGGTAAATTATTCCGAGTGGCACACCGAGAGAGCTCCACAAGGTAAGAAGGTAAATTCTATTGAAGAAACCTCTTCCTTGAGTGATAAGATTGATACTATTATGGCTATGGGTGTTAATGATAGAGCTCATGTTGATCCAAATAATGTTCCTTTAGCCTCTTTGGTTGCTCAAGAAGAGCATGTTGATGTAAACTTCGTTAGAAATAATAATTTCAACAATAGTGCTTATAGGAACAATTTTGCGAGCAACAATTATAGACCGTATCCTTCTACCAATGGTAATGGTTATGGTAACTCTTATGGTAATTCCTCCAACAACACTAGGGGCGCTCCCTCTGAGCTTGAAGTCATGCTCAAGGATTTCATCGGTAAGCAAACTGCTTTTAATAAGTCTGTTGAGGAAAAGTTGGGTAAAATTGATGTTCTTGCTTCTAAATTTATAGCCTTGCTTTTGATGTTGAACTTCTGAAACTAAAAGTTTTGCCTCATGATGTTAAAGAAAGCAAGAGTTTGAATGCCATCCAGGTTAGAATTGATGAAAATGTTAGGATGTTAGTAGAATTGCATGTTAGGTGGGAAAGAGAAGACGAGATGGCTAGAAATATGAAGGTATGTACTATTACCACCTCTAGTAATGTTGTTTCAAATGCTAGCAATCCTCTTACATTGATTGGTGTAGAGAAAACTCCTACTCCTTGTGCGAAAAAGCCCAAAACTGCAAAAACTTTTTCTACAAAAAGTGCTGAAATTTTTTGGAGTATGGGTGACGAGGGGTTAACTAGACAAATGTCCTAGATGAAGGTCTTAGGATCGGGGAGATAGGGCGTCGGATGAACTCGAAGGTAAAGTTAGTCGAAATAGGTATGCGTCGAAAGTAAACTTGGGTGTTCAACCTGGCTTGCTTTCAATCTGCCCTACACCGCCCCCTCCTGGCCCCTTTATATAGGTGGCCAGGTCTCGAGGATCGGGTAGGGTCCGATACAGATTACAATATCGACATACGGTAAGAACTCGTATTCGACTATCATTACAATTGGGCCTAACTATACGGGCCTTAGGGGTACTCAACTAACGGGCTCTATTAACTACACCCTTGTCAGTAGCCCCTGAGATTCTACCAGAATTGCAGATTCGGGTTGAATCTCTAATCTTTAAATCTTCGATTTGATCAATTCTTTGACTTCTTCACATCTTCAAATCTTCGACTTGGTCTTTTTGACTTACTTTCATGATATTCTTTCGCAAGGGGTTTTGATGAGCAAGCCTGACAACTCTGACAGATCAAGAGGTCAGTTAACTGTCGGAACAGATACTTGTCACCTACTTCAAATTCAATCCCCTTGGATTTGAATTCGGGATACCGGTCAAACTTACTCTTTTGCCGCATTTAGGACTTACAAAGAATGAATCCCAGTGATTCTCAGGGTACCCAGTGCGTCCACCAGGATTTTCTTCGCGTCGTAGACACGGATACATACCAGCAGAGCGCATCCATGTGCGTATACCAGGCCACACAGGACGGATCTCGGGGTCTTACCTTCGTGATAAATCACGGCATTCGAGTTTCATTGCGATAACGCAACTCGAGAATGTTATGTCGCAGCCAAGTTTTTTGACTGATAAATTCAAAGAATTTTGGACTTTGAATTGACCTTCTTCGCTCCCGATGGGAGTAATCTCTCTGCACTTTGTCGACTATATAGTCGAAGTTTGTATGCTAATCCTTCTTCATCTCCAATATCTATTAACTCATCCTCTATCGGGTGCGCGCTCAGCGCTCCCGATGGGAGTAGCCCCCGAGGCTATGTTTGGATACTTGTAGTCAAGCATAGGCTCAAAGTTTAGCTCTTCTTTCTCCTGCTGACGTCTACTTGTTGGCAAGCCCCCGAGTCCAAGTCGAGGTTTTCATATCGCGTGACCACATTCTCCTCTTCTTGTTTTTCCTCTTTGGTATTATCGTCTGCTTTGTGCAGAATTTAACTCCTGTTGTAAAATATGTTTACGGGCCTTGCTGTAGCACGGGGGCCCGATAATATGTGCTTATAAATAAAGCATCTTCTGACAAGGGTAGAAACCCTAATCAGATTCCTCCCCCGCCGCATCATCTTCTCTCTCCATCTAGGGTTTTCCTAGGCTTTTCTCTTGTTCACATGGCTGACGCTGATGGTTCTCGTCTGAACCTTGGCTCTCCGGTGGCGCCGCGAGGTCGGGGTCGCCCTCGTGGAAGTAAGAACAGGAGCAACACCACTCCAGCCGCCGCAGGATCATCATCGGCTGCTCCGGCGAAGCGTCGCCCCGGCTGCCCACCTGGTAGTAAGAACAAGCCCAAGGTGACTGACGCTGCTCCTGGTCTAATCGCTCCTCCTCCTGCTGCTTCCGCTGCTCCTGCTGCGCCTCCCCAAATATTTTCTTTCTTCTGCATTGCCATGGCGCAGTGCCGCGAGATTCAGCGCTTGCCGCTGAATTTGACCAAGTTCATGGATGGACGCGAACTGCGAGAGGCAGTTCTCCGCGAACAGTCTGGCAGTGGTATCCCATACGAGGTGGAGGTGTGGTATGATGGCGACGGCGAGTAGTATTTGAGGGGCGGCTGGTCAGAGTTTGCAGAAGACCACGACATCCACCAAGGCTTCTTCATGGCCTTCGATTTCCACATCGGCACGTCGAAGTTCGACGTGAAGATCTATGATGGCACCCAGTGCCAGAAGAAATATGAAGCTGAAGTCCACTTCCATTAGGATTTACTTTTATATAATTTCGTTTGATAATGTCCTTGCTGCCATGTTATCTGTAATGAATATTCGTTCTCTGTGTCGATGTTTCTGCTAGTACCAGGAAAACAAGTCATTGTTCTGAGGTACGCTTTCCATCTATCGGGTTCTTTGTGAACCAATTTATACGAAGAATATCGGGTTCCTTTGCGAACCAAGTTGTTTGAATATTTATCGGGTTGTCTGCACAACCTTATAGTGAAAAAACTCTTCCAAGTCGCGATAAAAATTCCTTTCGTACGACCCGAGGGTTGAAGCCCCCGAGGCGAAGAAGTAAAAATAATTGTACAATTTTGTCGAGTTCAACCCAAAGAACCCGACCTGTGGCCTCATGTTCTGGGTTCAGAAGGTTAACTCGAATTTACTGATACCGCTATATTTATTCTACGCGTAAAAACGCCGTAGCTGCTCTGCATTCCATGGGTTGCTCTCATCCTTCCCAGTCTTCTTGTCTTGTAGTCGATATGCTCCTCCTGGTATTACTTCGGTGACGATGTAAGGTCCCACCCAAGGGGACTCCAATTTGCCGTGGCTGTCTTGCCTGAGTCGCAAAACTAGGTCTCCCACCACGAAGGATCGTGGACGAACTCGACTACTATGGTAGTTTCGTAGGCTCTGTTGATACTGCGTAGCCCTTTCTAATGCTTTATCTCTTGCTTCATCTAGTGCATCGGCATCATCTTGCAATGCTTCTGTTGACGTTGTCTCGTCATATGCTGTCACTCTTGGAGCCTCGTGTGTAACTTCAACTGGAAGCACGGCTTCTGCGCCATGGACCAGGAAGAAAGGAGTTTCTTGAGTTGCTGCATTAGGCGTAGTTCTTAGACTCCAAAGAATGGAGGGCAATTCTTCTACCCAAGCGCTCTTGGCTTTCTCGAGAGGTGCTAAGAGCCTCTTTTTTATCCCACTACATATCAGGCCATTGGCTTTTTCGACTTGCCCGTTTGTCTTCGGGTGCGCCACAGATGCGAATTTGAGCTTAATCCCTAATCCTTCGCAGTAACTTTTGAATTCCTTTGAAGTGAAATTTGTCCCGTTATCTGTGATGATGCTGTATGGTATACCAAAACGGAAAACTATAGACTTGATAAAGCTGATTGCTGCTGTAGAATCTTGAGTTGTTACCGGGGCCGCTTCCACCCATTTGGTAAATTTATCGACTGCCACTAACATGTAGACATGCCCTCCTGGCCAGGATTTGTGCAACTTTCCAACCATATCGAGGCCCCATTGCGCAAAGGGCCAAGATAATGGTATTGTTTGTAGCTCCGCTGCTGGTGCATGCGGTCTAGATGCAAACCTTTGACATGCTTCACACTTTCGAACTATATCCTTTGCGTCCTCGATGCTTGTTAGCCAATAAAATCCTGCTCGGAAAGCTTTTGCCGCTATTGCTCTGCTGCTAGCATGATGGCCACATACTCCACCATGTATGTCTTTTAATATTGTTTGTCCTTCCTGGGGCGTTACACAACGCTGCAGAACGCCGGTAATACTTTTCTTGTATAATTTCCCCTACAACATGACAAACGCTTTCGATCTTCGAGTTATTCTCTTGGCCTCCACTGCATCTTCTGGTAATTTTTTATTTATCATGTATGCAAGATATGGCTGCATCCATGTTTCTTCTATCATCATGACCTCCTCTGGTTCTGACGTAGCCCCCGAGCCTGCTGTAGTAGTCGAACTTTTTTCACTTTTTATTGATCTTTCCACTATTTCCTCCCAAAATACTCCGGACGGCACAGGTAAACACTGTGACCCGATATTTGCTAAATTGTCGGCTTCTTCATTGCTGTTCCTGCTTATGTGCGAGACTTCGCATCCATCGAACGTTCCTTCTAGATAATGGTACAAATTTTTGTAAGCCATCATGTTGTCATTGATTGTGTCACATCTGTTCATAACTTGCTGGACAACAAGGTTGGAATCTCCAAATATTTTTAGGCGAGTTGCTCCACATGCTTTAGCCATCTTCATTCCGTGCAACAAAGCCTCGTACTCTGCTTCAGTGTTAGAAGCCTGTGGAAAGCTCATCCTTAAGACGTACTTCAATTTGTCGCCATGAGGTGATATCAACACTACTCCTGCGCCTGCGCCTTGGACTCTTTTAGAACCGTCGAAGTACATTGTCCAAACGCTGGATAAGTCTGGTGGTCCTGTGCTCTGCAGCTCCAGTCACTCTGCCGTAAAATCTGGCAAAACTTGCGACTTGATCGCCTTCCTTTTTTCGTACGTGATGTCCATGGGAGACAATTTGATTCCCCACAAAGAGACACGTCCTGTTGCTGAAGGATTATTCAATATGTTCGACAATGGCGCCTCATTGACCACTATAATTGGGTGCACCGCAAAGTACTGTCGTAGTTTACGTGCAGTTGTGAAGACACTGTATGCCAACTTCTGATAGTGCGGGTACCTCTGTTTTGTTGGAGATAACACTTCACTGATGAAATATACCGGCCTCTGGACGCCATGGGCTTTTCCTTCTTCGCTTCTTTCGACTACTAATACTGTACTCACCACCTGATGGGTTGCGGCGATGTACAATAGCAGTGGTTCTTTTTCCTTTGGTGCGACCAGCACTAGTGGCGTGGAAAGCACTTTTTTCAACTGTGCAAACACTGCGTCTACTTCTTCTGTCCACTCGAATTTATCGTCTGACTTCTTCATAAGTGCATAAAAAGGAAGCGCCTTCTCCCCTAGTCGAGCAACGAAGCGACTTAGTGCCGCGACGCATCCTGCAAGTTTCTGTACGTCGTGTAGTTTTGTGGGTTTCCCCATTGTTAAGATTGCTTGAATCTTCTCTGGGTTTGCCTCTATTCCTCGTGCTGATACCAAGAACCCCAAAAGTTGTCCTGTTGATACGCTGAAGGAACACTTTGTCGGGTTAAGCTTAAGCTTGTACCTGCTCAGGTTGTCGAAAGTTTCTGCCAAGTCGCTGATTAAAGATTTCTCTTCTCTTGTCGTGATGACTAAATCATCAATGTAGACTTGGATGTTGCGTCCTATTTGGCTTCCGAGGCAATTTTGCATCATTCGTTGATAAGTTTCTCCTGCATTTTTTAGGCCGAACGGCATTACTTGGTAGCAGAACACTCCATATGGTGTGATGAAGGCCGTTTTTTCTTCGTCTTCTTTCTTCAATTTGATCTGATTGTAACCAGAATATGCGTCCAGAAATGAAAGCCTCGCGCATCCCGCTGTGGAATCGATTATCTGATCGATGCGGGGCAGAGGGAAGGGATCCTTTGGACAATGCTTATTGAGAGATGTGTAGTCTACACATACTCTTTGTACATCTGTGTTCTTCTTGGGTACTATTACTGGGTTCGACACCCAACTCAAAGTTTTGATTTCTCTGATAAATCCGGCATTTTCTAGCCTGTGCAATTCTGATGCTATCGCCTTCCTTTTAGGTTCATCAAATCGCCTCAATGGTTGCTTGACTGGTTTTGCCTTGGGATCTACGTTTAGTGCGTGCTCGACGAGTTCCCTGGGAACCCCTGGCATGTCCGATGGACACCAGGCGAAGATTTCCCAGCGCTCATGGAGGAACTCGACGAGCGCGCCTTCCTATGCAGGATCCAAGTTCACCTCAATTGATGTCGTCTTGTTTGGATCTGTAGGGTGGACCTGAATTTTCTTCGAGTCCTGCGTTGTGTCGAAAGCCTTATCTGGCAGGGATCATCCCACGTCGGGTAGCACATTATGATCCGTTTCTCCTTTTAACCTCTCATATTCTGCTGTCATGCCGAAGATTTGCGCCATCCTGTTGAATTCTCTATCGCATGTGTTGGCTACTTCAAAGCTCCCTTGTACTGTAATTGTTCCTTTGGGCCCTAGAATTTTTAACGTAAGATACGCGTAGTGTGGTACTGCCATAAATTTTGCAAATGCTGGGCGCCCCAGGATTGCATGATATTGTGATGGCCAGTCCATAACTTCGAACTCCAGCTTCTCTCTTCTGTAATTCCCGCTACTGCCAAAGCAGACGTCGAGTTCTATTCTTCCCAAAGGGTAGTTTGTGGCTCCTGGTACTATTCCGTGGAAAGAGCAATCTGTTGGCTTCAGACTCGTCAGCGAGATGCACATTGCCTTTAGGGTTCTAGCATATATTAAGTTTATTCCACTCCCTGCATCCATGAACACTCTTCCGATGTCGTACCCTCCTATTTGCGCTTTTAAAACCATAGGCGAGTGGCCTGGCCTGGGAACTTTCCTCGGGTGGTCTGCTCTACTGAACTTGACTGGTTGTTCTGACCACCGTAGGTACTCTGTGGTAGCTGGTGGTGATGATATTGCTAGGTTTACTTGCCTGGATATGCTCTTTCGCTCTTTCTTTGACTTCGGCACCGGTTAAATCATGGCTGATATGTACACTTTTGACTCTAGGTGCCTTGCTAGCCTTTGCATTTGATATCCTTGACTTCTGTGTCTTTCTCCTTGCCTCCCTTCTTGGCTTGAGCCCATGGCGCTTTGCAACCTTAGGAATGTTCTGCAATCCTTTATCTGGTGATTTGAGACCCTTTTCCCGTCGAGATATGCGTAGTGGATTCGACAAGGTCCGTATAGCATATCCTCGGCCAAAGGACCAGAGTATCTCGATTTTTCTACTCCTTTTGCCTGAAACCTTCTACTTTCGTATCCTTCCTCTTCTTCTAGTACGTAACCTGCGGATACCTGATTTCGCCTTCCTTGGTTATCCCTGCTGCGGTGTCGTCTCCTCTGTCTACTTATTCTGTCGACTTCTGGTGAACGTCCTCTTTTATTGTTATACGCGTCCTCCCCATCAGTGAATTTGTTGGCTTGTTCCATTAGCTCGGCTACTGTCGTAGGTCTTGTTCTTCTTATTTCTTCCACGAGATCTGAGCGACGAAGTCTGGCCGAAAAGGCGTCTATTGCTCATTCGTCAGAGACGTCTTCTGCTGAGTTTTTGATTATACTCTAGCGTTGTATATAAGAACGTAGTGTTTCGCCTTTCCTCTGCACACATGCTTTAACTTCTTCCAGTGATGCTGGGCGCTTGTAGGTGGTACGAAAATTTCTTGTGAATTGACTTTCGAGTTCCCCCCAACTTCTGATGGATTCGTTGGGTAGGGTATTCAACCAGGACCGTGCGGCGCCGGTGAGGTGCAGCTGCAAACTTTGCATTGTAGTCGCCTTTGTTCCCCCAATATCTGCACTGCCTGCAGATAATCTGATAGCCATAGGGTAGGTTCTTGCGACCCGTCATACTTATGCTGGTCGTGTGGTAATTTGAATCCTTTGGGTACCCGCGTTTTGCGAACCCTGCGGGTAAAGCATAACGCACCCATATCTTTATCGTCGTCCTCGTAATTCTCCTCCCTCCAAGCATGTCGCGATTTGTTTACTCAAGCTTGTGCTATTATACTTCTTGCGTCCTCCTTTCTTTTCTGTCGCTTTTGCTCTTCTGATGACTCACTATACTCGTTATCTGTGAAGTTGTATCTGAACTTCTCCTTTTGATTTCCTTTGTAGCTTGTCGACTTTGTCTCTAGGCCTTGTTCCCTGATCTTACCTTCTACTATTCCGAGGCTTCGTATCGCGGCTCGGTGCATATCTTCTCGTGGATCCCCAGGTTCTGGTCTTGTAGCTAGTAGATACGCTTGTGCTGCTACTAATGCTGCTTCTGGAGTTTTTTGTATGAAGTCATATTCCTCCTCTTCTAGCTATGGGGTAGGGCTCCTTGAATACCCTTCTTCTCTGCCGCATGCTGTCGCCCTCCTATTGTGTTTTGGGTCTCCGCGCCTTTCTCTGCTGTATTCTGAATCTTCACTATAGTCTTCCCAGTATTCCTCCCTTGATATACTGTTATTGTCTTGAAAAACCATGTCTCTTTCCTCCCTTAGTTTCTTCCTGTGTTGGTATAATGCATAATGGTATCCCATTAGAACTTCTCTTCTCGATCCTTCGGGTACTTCTGTACCATGATTGATAGCTGACTTGATCATTCTCCATTCACCAGCCGAGACATGGACTTTCTCCTTTTCCTTTTTGTTGTGCTCTTTTATTTTGTCGACTTGCCTGTCGACCTTTTTACTTCCTTCGCTATTGTTCTCTTCTTCTGCTTCAGTGATAATGACGCATAACTGATGTACTTTGGAGACGCCGTTGCTTCCTACGGCGAAGTCCTTTGCATTGTTGTGCGTCTGACAAGCTTTTTCTTCTGAATCAAAATTTTCCTGCATTTTGTCGCCTTCTGCGATGGATGCTTTTTCTAAGCTGACCGGCGAGTTTACCTCACTGGAAGAGCCTTCTGATGATTCCAATGTTTCCTCTGTTTCGGGTTTGTTTGCCGACGGATCTGGCTTTGTCGACTCCGAAAGGCGGGATGAACCCGATGGCCCGACGATGATGCTCAAACTTCCAATGGTCAACTCCGTCTCTTGATTTTCGTCGACTTCTGCGCTGCTATTGGCTAAAAGAGAAAAAGCCATCGAATTCATGATTCCAACGCCCAAGGTCCCCACAGTCGGCGCCAATTGACGAGGGGTTAACTCAACAAATGTCCTAGATGAAGGACTTAGGATCGGGGAGATAGGGCGTCGGATGAACTCGAAGGTAAAGTTAGTCGAAATAGGTATGCGTCGAAAGTAAACTTGGGTGTTCAACCTGGCTTGCTTTCAATCTGCCCTACATCGCCCCCTCCCAGCCCCTTTATATAGGTGGCCAGGTCTCGAGGATCGGGTAGGGTCTGATACAGATTACAATATTGACATACGGTAAGAACTCGTATTCGACTATCATTACAATTGGGCCTAACTATACGGGCCTTAGGGGTACTCAACTAACGGGCTCTATTAACTACACCCTTGTCAATGGGAGACAATAGCTCTACTTCTTTTAATGATTTTGATATTGATGGTTGCAATATCTCTAAAGTAATTTTGTTCTTGCAAAAGCTTTCTTTAAGTCCTAATGCTAGTTCTATGAATGTTGCTTTTACAAAGCATATTACAAATGCTCTTATGAAAATTAGGGAAGAAAAGTTGAAACAAAAGGTTTCTATTCCCAAGAAGTTAGAAGATGGTTGGGAGCCCATCATTGATATGAATTTGAATGATTTTGATTGCCATGCTTTATGTGATCTTGGTGCATGTATTTCTATTATGCCTAGAAAGATTTATGATATGCTTGGTTTACCACCGCTTGAAAATTGTTATTTTGATGTTCCTCTTGCTGATGTTGCTAAGAAGAAACCTTTGGGAAGAATTAATGATGTTCTTATTATGGTTAACAATAACCTTGTTCCTGTTGATTTCCTTGTTTTGGATGTTGAATGCAATGCTTCATGTCCTATTATTTTGGGAAGATCTTTTCTTAGAACTGTTAGTGCCATCATTGATATGAAGGAAGGCACCATTAAATATCAATTCCCACTCAAGAAAGGTATGGATAACTTCCCTAGAAATAGAAAGAAATTACTTTTTGACTCTATTCTTAGAGAAAATTATGAACTTGATGCTTCATTGCTTGATATTACTTGATTTCCACTTTCTGCGCCTAGCTCAAAGGCATTAAAAAAGCACTCTTGGGAGATAACCCAATGTTTTATTTTTAGGACTTTTTATTTTTGTTGAGTCTTGGAAGTTATTACTACTGTAATGATGTAACATCCCAAGTTTTTCAAATTCAAACTCAGCATGCATTCATACTCATCTCTGCATTTTTGAAATAATTTTGAAACAAAATTTCAAAACTAGATGGTTGCTTTTTCTAAAATAGGCTTCAAAGCTTATGTGAGCTAAATTGATTTTTTCAAAATAAAATAAAAATAGGTTTAAATGTTTTTACACCCAAAACATTACTGTTTTATTTATCCCATATTTTTCTATAAATTTTTGAACCAAAGTGATTTTCAGAAAGTTTCTATTTAATTAACCCTAATAGTTTATGGGAGCTATTTTATTTTCTTTTACAAAATATCCTTTAGTTTCAAAGTAAACCAAATAGTGTTTTTGGGGTTTCAAACACCCTGGTTTAGTTTTCAAAATTTATAGATTTGAAAGTTTTCAAAACAAAGCTTTATTCAATCCAAAACCTAAAATAAACAAAGGACAGAAAATAGAAAAAGAAAAAGAACCAAAAAAAGAGAGCAGCAGCCAGCTGGGCCACGCCCGGGGCCAGCAACCCAACTGGGCCTGCCCAGCAGCCAGCCCATCTGGCAAACCCACGCACCGCCCCCTCCCCTCGGAGATTGCTTGATAGCACGCACGCGCTACCGAAGACATTTCGCTAAAGCGTTTTCTTTCTGGGCCGGCCCAATTCGCATAAGGATAGCTTCTCCCTCCTTGGTGACTTTTTCATTTCGCATCCTGCCCTCTGGATGCTTTCATTCTCAGCGATAGGGGTTACTGGCTTGCCCCATTCCGCCGCAGATCTTCTCGCCGCCCGACCCCCGGAGCAACTTCCTAGCGATGGTTCCTGCTGTTGCTTCTCGTTAGGGCTTTGTTTTACCCTACAGCTGACCCTCATCTTCTTCTACTCGCATCACCGTCGCCGTTGTTCCACGGGATCTGGGGGTTCTTTCACTCGAGATTTCACTCAGCCAGCAGCATCGCCAAGGGAGAAGGTTAGCTAGCAGTGGTTCCTTCTGATGCTTTCTCGTTAGGGTTTCGTTTTTACCTGCAGCTCACTCTCATCTTCTTCTCCACGCATCACCGTCGCCGATGTTCCGCGGGATCTAGGGGTTCTTTCTTTGCGCCGATTTCACTCTAGATTTCTTTAGCCGGTGGCATCGTCAAGGGAGAAGGTTAGCTTTTTTCTGTCTATTTCCTCTCATGCAGGTTTTCTATTCATTAAGGTTTCTGAATCTAGAACTTAGCATAAATATACGGTGATGGGCAGCGTAACATAGTAATGCATTCTCTTCTTCATGTTGATTCTATAGCTTCAATCAGGTGTAGTATATTGGTTTCCCGTTTTTAGAGGAACAAATTACCATATTCTTCCAACTTTGCCATTTATTTTGTGTCACTGCAAGGTCAAAAGTCAGTCTGATTCCATCATATCAGTCATAGGATTATATGTTTGTGTACCAAATAATTCTTGCTTTCATATTCTACTTTTATCATTTTATATTGGGGATGAAAATGTGTCGTATTGTGCTAATAATGCTTGTTTTCTTATTATTATTTTTGGTTGTACTAAATGTTCCCCATTTATACAGTAGTGCTTTCTTATTGTTGTCCTGATTGTTCCTTTCTTGACATGCACTTTAGGCTATATCATATTTGATCATTTACTTCTTTCTCTTTATTTGTTGTCCTATATCATTTGGGTCATGTTATATAGGTTTTCATCTTTTTAATTTCATGGTCATTGTTAATTACCCTTTAGTTATTGTGTTCTCTATGTACTTATTTTTTTCTCCTTTTGAATTACAGTCTTTTTTCTCAATTGGTAGTGATGGAATCTATGGAAGAGGATAATCCCAATGCACGTTTCTAGATGAGGTTTTCTATTCTGCGGTTTCAGAATGCTGTTAGTGACTTAACTCCGAAATAGATTTCTTTCCTTGTCAAGTATGGCTATGATATGCTTCTAGATCTCAAACGCCAAGCAATTTTCCCACTATGTCTGATTGAATGGATCATGCATAATATGATCCCTGAGTTTGCTAGATTTCAATTGGGAAATAAACGCATCAATTTTGACAAGGACTTCATTCAGCAATTTCTTGGTATCCCTTCAGGTAATTTTTTCCTTGTTAGTTGTGCAATGCAAAAATTTATTTTGTTCTATATCTATTTCTTTTGTACTCTTATATAAAGTTTTTAACTCAGTGTTGTACCAACCTGTCTTTTTTTATTTTAGGTGACATTCCTGTGAGCATGACTAGTGATGATCCTATCATTATTGCAAAAGTAAATTCACTTAGAGAGAAGTATATGACTGGTAACAAGCTCTTCATCAAGAAGGCAATCGATTTGCTGGCTGGTGATGAGGATGAGGAGACTTTCATGACAACCTTTTTGCTTGTTCTTCTTGGAACAATCGTGTGCCCTTGCACGTCTGATACAGTTGACTGGAAGATATTATATTCATTGACAGATGTTACTATGTTAAGAAAATTAGATTGGAATTCTCTCTGTCTTCAATGCATCATCAATGAAGTTGGAAAGTTCGTTAAGAAGATGTCTATTGAGTCGAAGCGCAAAAAGCTGATTTACGTTGGAGGTTGTCTTCCTGCTTTGGCAGTAAGTACCCATTCTATTTTTCTGTTCTTGTACTTTTATGTTTTACATACCTTTTTGTTTTCGTGTGTTCCTACTATGATTTTATATAATCTTTTTCTTTTTTTATGTTCCATCTTATTCAACTTTTTTGTTCCTTGATAACTAGAATGTTTGTTCTAATTTACTTGAATTCATGATATGTTCATTGTTGTTAAATTTGGGTTCCTTGTCTGAATTTTTGTCTGCTGGAATGAAAATGTTGTTCCAACTAGTATGACTGATTTGTTCTATGGTTACTAAAGTTTTGTCGCAGCTTCACTTTTGTCACAACTTCACTTTTTTGCATTATCTTACTTCTGTGCTACGGGGAACACTATTTTTAGTGTGCAACACAAATATTTGTTCCTTCTTTTTGTAGTCTTCATGATATGTTCCGCTCAATATTAGTTAAATCAGAAACTGTGTGAGACTTTTGTATAATTATGTTACTAACAACCTTTGTTGTTCCATCAATTTGATGCTTAAATCAATTTGCTTTTTTTGTGATGTTTGTGTTATGTAATGTGTTACCAGTTGTTTCTATTGTCTGTTATTAATATATATCGACGTACTCCTACTTTTTCTAATTATGTACCTTCACCATGTAGAAATTGTTCTAATTGTATTTTTATGTTCCATCTTGTTCAACTTTTTTGTTCCTTGATAACTAGAATATTGTTCCAATTTACTTGTATTCATGATATGTTCCTTGTTGTTAAAGTTTTGTTCCTTGTATAAATCTTTGTCTGCTGGAATGAATATGTTGTTCCAACTAGTCTGACTCAGTTGTTCTATGTTCAGTAAAGTTTTGTTCCTTCATATTTACTTCTTAATATTTAGTTCTTAATTTGTAGTTCTTAATTATTGTGCTTTTTTGGTTCCAGGTTGGATATATGGATATGCTTGATTTCAATCCAGGTGCTAATCAATATCAACTTGATTACGGAGTTCCAAGGATCTTCCATGTTCTGAGTTTTGATTTCAAGATTGTTCTTTAGTTTGATAAAGATCATACTTCAAAGAAGAATACTTTTGGACTTATAAATGTTAGTGTCTTATTTCCTTTGTTTCTTTATTCTTTTTGGTATTGTGGATAGATTCATTTTGGCAATGTGTTCGCTGTCATTGCTATTAATACCAGCATTTTTAAGTTTTTGCATTTCTTTGAATGTGCAGTTTCCTAGCCTGTCATCTTCTCCATATAGCAAAAGTGCAATAGAAGAGGCCAGAAAATGTGCAGCAACTAGATATGAGTTAGCTTTGCGTTCTATCAGTGAAGCTACTCATGATGGTAATCATGAAGGAACTAGTGATGATGGGAATTCACGTTCAGATGTAAGTATTATAATATAATATCTAATCACTTGTCGTGTATATTTTAACCATTTTTCTGTTTTTATTATGCATTTTCCTTTTCTTTTTGTAATTCACTTCTTTTGGCAGATTTGGAACATTGTTGATAATATTACCAAGTCAAAGAAAGATGATTTGGCTCGTGATATGGAGATCTTGGTTGAAAAGCATTTTCTATCAATGTCTAAATCTATATATTCTGCTGTATCTCAACACTTGGGAAGCTTCCAGTCTGTCCCAGATAAAAGATCCAATGCAGCTTCAGCTAAAAAGAGTGATGGAGGAAAAGATCAATACAGCCACGGAGTAGGACCCCTCAGTATAGTGGTTGCAAGTGCACAGCGTCATGCTAGGGTTAAATCTCCAATAGCCTGTTATGATAATGAGGGTACTTTTGATGATCAAGGTTCAAGACATTTTTAGAATGCATCTGTTATTCGCACGCAACAAGGTGAACATGGTATTGCTCAATCTAGAGGAAACACAGCAGTGAAGCTAAAGACCAATGAACCCAGTTTTGAGCAAGTAACTGCAACACCTGCCCTTAATGATTTGACTCCATCTTATAGTATGTTTCTATCCTGATTAATTTTTTTATCTATCATTTACCTTTTTTGTTATTTCTTGTTTGCTCCTTGGCAATGTATTCTTGAACATATTAGTAGTTCACATTATTCATGTATAAACTGTTTGCAAATGCAGCAGCTCCTGTCTTCGATGAAACACCAATAGAAGCAGCGGTGTATGATGAGACACCAAACACCAAATCTTCGGGTGTCAAGAGGACCGATGGTTAGTAAGGAATTGGTGCATGCTTATATTTTTGATTATCTGGAACTTTCCAGCTAGAGAACATAACATTTTTCCCATATGTTATGTTGTTTTTGAACATAGGTATTCGCAAAAATAGCAAGAAAAGAAGGTACAATAGGGCAAGCATGGCTTCACGTTCCATCCAGCAGGTTTCTAATCTGAAAGTGGAAATCAAAACACAAGACTTTTATGAAAAATATCTCTATAACCATTTCTTGAAGACGAGGAAACAACGTGAGCAAACGTGAGAATTCTTGGCTACTTGTTTTTGTATTACCTTATTCCCAATTTTACGTACTACATATTTTTGACTTTCTTTGTTCTAATATATCTTTCTACATATACAGAATTGTTGTAGACATTAATGGTCATACAGTGACATATGACAAATTCTATGATTCTCTCAAAGCAAGGGGAGATATTTGCGATGAAGTTATCGTTGCTCATGTTGAATTATTCAATGAACGCATTGACTAGAAATCAAGGAGGATTTTTGCTTTTAGCCCTTACTTCACGGTGGGTTTCATTTCTTTTCTTTTCCTTTTTGTCCATGTCTTTTAAATTCTTGAGCATGCAAGTTTTCTATTTTTTTCTTACTTGACTGGTTATTCTTAGTTAGTTGGCACCTCTAACGATATTTATTTTAAACATTTTTAGTGGAAGCTTATCGTGTCTCCTGAAAGATTTGATCCTAACTGTGTCAGTCGAGAACTTAGGAACATAAACAAGAAGTTCAACATTGATAAATGTGATCTCGTAAGAATTCAAACATTTTTTACATGTGTTTCTGTTTCTTGTAAGTATTCTTTTAGTTTCACATTATCACATATGTTGATCTTTTATGTATTCTCTTATTTTGTTTTTCAGTTGCATTTTCCCATAGTACATGACCATCACTGGACATTGCTATGCATGAATTTAATGTACAAGCAAATTAATTACATGGACTCGCTGCACGATGTGGATAAAATGAACAAGTCCACTATTGTTGACAACATGGTATATGTTTCTTATTTGTATGTTTGTTTATTCCTTTTGCTGTCTGGTTTCACATTATTCAGTTTTATATTCTGCCTTCTCAAAGTTTGTTTCCTTTTGTTTATTTCTATTTTTAGATTTTTTTTACTTAAACGAAATCTCTTGTGTATGTGAATTTCTTTTAGGTTACAAATTTTTGGTATGCATGCAATAAGGCGATGTGTCTCTCTGGAATACAAATTGAGAACTTCACAAAAGTAGACCTTCCTGATGTACCCCAGCAAACTAACCAGTAAGATTTCCATTAGCTACTGTTCCTTTTCTATTTTATGTTTGTGAAATCTATGTGTATCTTTGGTTATTGTTCTTTTTTCGATTTTTTTCCATGTATATGGTTTGTTTCTCTATTAATTATAACTAGCAAGGTGGCCCGCGCATTTGCGCAGCTAGCAGCGAGATCATTTAAATTTTATGGCTTATATGTACCGCTTACTCTTTTCATTCTGGGTGATAAAAACTTTTGCATATGTTAACATTTAAAAACTTAAGTAGACCGTGCATTTTGCACAATTTTTCATAGATATACATCCATGCCGACTCATCTTACTACAAATTGCCTCTATATGTTCTTCACTTACATTCTCTCACACTTCCATTATAACTTACGTTACCTAATCATGCACAGTAGTTGTTGCACCAACTTATTTTTTATTCATGTTTCAATTATAAATTGAGCTACTATTTTCTTTATTGAAATTGATCTATTAACTGATTTCATATACAGTTCAAATTTGCCAAATCAGTTTATGTTTTATCTTGAATTTTAGTGGGTTCATTATTTACAATCTAATAACTATAGATTATATGTCTCTAAAGTATATTTGTCCTCCCTGTCGACCTAGGGCTACATTTAGATCGATGTACCAAATTACAATTTATAAGCACTGCGGTTAATGTTGTAGACATTGCAACATAAAGAGGCAATTTGCTACACACCACGGTATCTACACACCCCTATTCGATTTGACCCGTATAAAGCTGTTTTAGCGTGTTTTTTAGCGGAATACGGTGACTTATTTTCCTATCTTGCTAATAATATAACAATTTATAGAAAAATCACATGTGTTGATATTCCAACCTATGTGGACAACATGGAGAGTTCTTTCTATGATGTTAATTATATAATTTCTATACAAAACTGGTTCACCTATGTCCTTTATGACCACATCGAGCTAGCGCAACCAACACTTCAATAATTTTATTTTTATCCTATATTGGCAAAATTGATGCCTTATTCCACACTGTGCGAGAAAAAAATCATGACTTCGGAATGGTGTGAGTAGTTATTTTATAATATTTTGCCCGAATAGGCAAGAAAGTAAAAATACAAAAAATGTAGCCTAAACATGGGATTGGTATAATACTTGTACATCCATATATTTCATTATTTCAGAGGCCTATATGTATCGGGTCCTGTGGATTTTTTCCTACGTACATCCTTAATTATCGGTCGGGTAGACTTCTTAATTACTGGGGACTAATTACTCTCTTTTTCATACGGTGCATCTTCAAGCCCTTGTTTGAGCTATCTTCTTGCTGGAATAAGTTACTTTCTCTTGCACGCATGCTAAGTGAAGGCATGGCATATTTGAACATACCTCAG
This sequence comes from Dactylis glomerata, assembly GCA_007115705.1. Lineage (NCBI taxonomy): Eukaryota > Viridiplantae > Streptophyta > Magnoliopsida > Poales > Poaceae > Dactylis > Dactylis glomerata. The sequence goes on from QXEO01000426.1 coordinate 48,032, forward strand.
TCCCTGATGGATTCAACGGCCAGCCGGCAAGTTTGAACGATAGATTCGATGGCATTTGACTCTGAACTGGAGTACATACGTTTTTTTTCGATAATTGGAGTAGATACGTGTGATCAGAAAATAATAGGACCCAACCTCTCTTGCGTTCGTGCTATGTATCCTGGAGTTGCCCGCCACATGGCCTCTTGGCGACGTCGCTTATCGTCAAATGGTTGTTTGCCATGTCCAGCTCGTCGTAAGAGCTTTCCATAAATACATGGGCCTTGATGTTTCGCGACACTTTGTCCACGGGAGATCGTCAAAAGCGTTGTTGTCCATCTACCTAGCCGTTGCACCCTTGTAGGGGTCGCTGCTGTTTCGAGATCTGCTCGACGGATACGGGTTGTTGTTGGACATCCATACATGCATCTTTCTCCCTTGTTCATAACCTGCAAAATTGATTGATGGAAAATCTGCGGAGTGTTAATATAAGGTAAACATCATATATTTGTCAACGCGAGCACTTTTAATCTCAAATGTTGAATAGTCTACCTTTAGATGCACGAATCTCACAGATGCGGCCGATCACGGCGGTGGTGGCCAGCATGCTCGAGGGCACCATAGAGCTGTCCTGTGTGAGCCATACACTCCGCGATCAGGTTCCTCCGGTTGTACGCCCATGGGTTCAAGCAGGTGATGGTACCGTTAATCCACCTACTACAACGCAGATCGCGCAATCCTGTTCTCGACGACCTTGGATCTTGTGGCATGAGGAACTATTTGTCCGGCAAGGCGACATCTGTGAACGCGTATCACACGATGCTATGGAGTCGATCGAAAACACCGGCGGTATTGCTTCCTGAGGCCTGGTTCTAGCCTCTAAGCCTAGTTGATGGCTCAATGGCCGTAGCATTGACGCCGGTCTCGGCAGTTCTTGGGAATTCCTAGCCACATGCCAGCTGCTACAACCGCGCCTGGGACAACCATGTACTCAATTGTCGATGGACACAGCTGTTAGCCAGTTAGTCATACGTAGAACTGATCTAGAGCAATGATGGCAAGCCTTCATAGATGAACTTCGAACATCTATGCAAAAATTGCGGCGCTTTGCTAGGTACCTAGAAACTCAGAGACGATGCGCGACAGCAATAGGCATGATTGCCGAGCTCATGGCGCGATTGAGAACGATTATTTTGTCGTCGACGGCCGATTCCTGTTGTCGTCCATATCGACTGCTGTACGTACGCCATGTTTGCCCGAATTTCTTCCTGCTTCGCTCTTCTTCCCGCGTTGATTATGACCGCCGCCGACTTCTTTTTGAATCGGCTGCTCCTAATCGCCACTCGCTCGTTCGAGTCAATCGAAGTGCTCCCGCTCCATCGCCTCCAGATTGGTTCCACCTGCCCATCTTCTACGTGACTGCATCAGCGCCTGCGGATCATAGCCCGCCTCCGTTGCTTCTACTACCGCCAGCTCTCATGGAGCTTAGCTGCTATTGATGCGTGTCGGCGTGCTGGTTGGAACCACGTGAATCCATCAGGCGATGCTTTTGTATCCTTAGGTGCATAGCTTTGCATTAATCAATTAGAATCCAGCTCATATACGTTTCGTATGAAGATTGAAATTGCAAACATGCCGTGTCGTGGAGTCCAGCTTGTATACGTGTCTGCCGTGGTTGATGGTAACTCTAAGCCATCGGAACAATCCAGCTTGTATATGTGTCTGCCGTGGTTGATGGTAAATCTAAGCCATCGGAACATCTTAACTTTACCACGATCAATCTCCACCGTTGATTGTTAGTTGTTTTAATAATATAATAGATAGATAGATAGATTGATGATAGGATCGACTGTGGTGTCTATGTCATGCTGTTTATGGAAGAATTCAATGGCAAGGAACTAAACCAGTTTGGACCTGTAAGTATTTGTCTAAGTTTTTATAAATATCACTGCTTTTGTCTAAGTTTTTCTTTCTTATTCTTTCTTGATTTATTTTTTGGCTGCATTTTTTTGTAGGAGGAAGTCATTGATTTTCGCAAGCTAGCTTCACATCATCTTGCGACTTCGTCTTCAAATGATTTAACGACACAAGTGGAGGACTTCAAGAAGATGAAGTTAATATGATTTTGTCACAGCTTCACTTCTGCACGATCTTACTTCTGTGTTTGGAGGAACACTAATTTCAGTGTTCTATCTGTGTCGAGAATTCCGTGCAATATTATTTAAATCAGAAACTATGTTAGACTTATGTGTAATTATGGTACTAAGAACCTTGTGTTCCATCAATTTGATGCTTCAATCAAATTGTATCTTTTGTGAGATTTCTGTTATGTAATGTTTGACCAGTTGTTCTATTGTCTGTTATTAATATATATCAACATACTTCTTTGTTCTAATTTTGTGCCTTCACCATCATTCTTAATAATGTTTTTCTTCCTCCCTGTGATCTAAATTTTTGTTCCTTTTGATCTAAATTATTATTGCTATGGTATCTAGAAGTTCTTGGCGTTTAGGTTTTCATTTTGAAATCATGTTATATTATGTGGGGTGCTAAAGTAATCTACAAACAACTGCACATCTCCATGTCTACATAAAGAAACCTTACCTTGGAGATAATGGCTTATTTACTGAAGCTATTTTTCAGCTAATAATAGTGAGAAAAATCAACCGAACAGAGAGCATTCAGTTGGAAAAAAGAGTTCAACTGAGAGATAGAATTTAGATATTCAGATCAGGCATACTGGGACATTATTTTTCAATTTCAAATGTTTTTGGCATCGTGTAGATGCAAATCAGAGCTGAACTAAGTACCGAAACCGAAATACAATGAGATTCAGACCAATACGTTGTAAATTCTACATGACAAATATAGCCACTCTCTGTATGCCAGGGGAATAATACTTTGTAAATTTCACATGCAAGATTTAAATGTCCATGGAACAATTCTTCAAATCTTTTTTAAAAGTTTTTTCAAGATAACTTGTGGACAACAAAATAATTCTCTTTCTGCATGCAATAATATTTGGTTCAATTAATGATTGACAACCTTTTGTTTTTGTTAAAATCAGTTGTCTTCCTCTTTAGCCAAATTATTAATACTAGGGGGTAGCTAAAAGTTGTTTCATTTTTTAGTCATGGGCTTAGAGTTCATGGCCAAATTTCTCATCTTAATCAAATTCTTCTTGAACTAATTTTTTTTAATGGCGACCTGTTTGTTGTTGACTTTTTCAAATCTAATTGGTAAATAATTTACGTGTATGATATTGTTCTACATACTTGTATTTAAAATCTTTTTATTGCAAAAGAATAATCAAAAGGTATGTACAAGCCTGTGGAGGAAAAATAAGTACATATCACATGCAAGAATATAGCATCGTAGAATCTCAAAATCTACTGCATACTTTTTCCAAGAAATCTTGTTGCACAACAACATAATACTTGTTCTCCATGCAAATAAGTTTGGTTCCACCTGGGAACTCTGCTATTTTTCCAACCTCTTTATAGACATAATGAAGTCTAAATAAATTTTAAATCTTAAAAATGCAAGCTGATCAAATTATTCAAGAATAATCCCACTACACAGTAATCAAAATAAGTCCTTATAATGAGTTCTTCTAAAGTGTCCTACAAGAGCCAGTATCACTATCCAGGATGAAAATTCATTCGTTCTTTTTATTCTTGGCTTTCTTCTTTTCTGCGTTCTTTTCAGATTGCTTCTTAAGTCTGTGTCCTCTGTCAACTGATTTTGCAATTCTCACTGGGGGATTTTTGTAGGGTTCATGTAGTGGGAGAGCTCCTGGTCGTGGTTGGTTCATATGTTTTGCAACAGATTTCTCTTGCAACTTCTGTACATCTTCCAAGAATTCCTTTGCACTATCAGCATTCTTGCAAACTTCCGCACACTGATGTCAAATTGTGTAAACAGCCGCAACACATGGCAACATAGTATGCCATCGCGTTGGAACTTCCCACATATGCAATCGAACTGTTCCTTGCTTCTGTCCACCTTAACCTCAAACACATCCTGATGAAACTGTTGTTTCTTATAGTTGAATGTTTTCTTCAGGTGGTGTGTCTTATTTTCTTCCACTACTTCCACCGCAAATGCAGTTGCATTCATCAGCTCATTTTGGAACTTAAAAAAAATTCCTCTTGTATACAGTTTGCTGGCATGCCTCTCAATGCGGCTATGCCCCCAATATACTGGCTCAAGCCCAATTGACAAGAACCTATCCTCATTTTCAGTTTCAACTACAGTTTCTTGGAACAAGTCATACTGAATAAGAAATGTCTCTATTGTATCTTTGCGCTTCACATAATCCTTGAAAACAGAATTCATCCCCTCCCTGTGACCAGTTGTTCTGATGAAGGGGCAGAATATTTGCTTGAAGTACACAGGGAACCATTGCTCTCTGCACTTCCACATCAAAGGCAAATGCTTGTTGCTACTAGCATCATACTTCACAATCATATTATTCCATTTGTTCTCAGATTCTTCTACTGTAAGAGAATCCATAATTATGCTTGTCATCTCTTCTTCCATCCCATCTCTAGTAGACATGTAACCTCCCATCTTGTCATGACAGTTATTCATGATATGCCAGAAACAAAATCTATGCCAACTAGAGGACAACACAACATCGATTGCTATCTTCATTGCAGCATCTTGATCTGTCATTATCAATCCTGGTCTCTTTCCATCCATGACATCCAAAAATGTTTTGAAAGCCCACTTAAATGTTTCTGCTGTTTGATCTTTAAGCAATGCCCATGCGAAAACTATTGTTCGGCCTTGACCATTAATTCCGAAGAATGGTGCAAAAGGCATGTTATACTTGTTCGTGCTGAAGGTGGTATCAAATGAAATGAACTCACTGTAAAGTTCATAATCCATCCTTGAATGAGCATCTGTCCACAATATGCTTCTTACTGTATTATCTGAATCAGTGTCCATCTTCATTACAATGCCTTGACTCTTAGCATGTAATTTTTCAACAAACTTAAGTGCATGCGAGATATCTGTGTTCTTCTCTCTTTTATCCATCCTTTTCAGGTTCTGCAACTTCTTCTTATTGAATGACAACACTTTCCTACTTCCTTTCAGTCGATGGAAGATGGTCATAATCCTTCTAGGTGGTACTCTGCAGTCCTGGAGTATCAGAGACAAGTTTTGATCTTCTTCTGGCATTTTCTTATGGTTCGAAAAGAATTTTGTCAATGATGGTGTGCTCACTAAATCATGGTTGTGCACAAGGCATGCTCCTATGATTTCCCACTGACCATTGCTCAGCTTAACAGTTACATTCATCGGGCAGCTAGTTCTTTCCATCACTGACCTTTTTCTCTTTCTTTGGGCATTCTCTGGAGCATGTGTTCTCCTTGCTTTAATACACTGAAAAGTGATCTTTACATTCTTGTAGTTTCTCCCTTTGACCACACCAAAGCCCTTGATATATGTGTACACATTGCAAAATCTTTGGGCTGCTTCTAGGGTGTCAAAGTGCATTCCAAGTTCTGGCTTTCTCTCTTCTTTCAATTCTTCACCTCTGGGGATGAATGTGTCTGGTCCTTCTTCTAGTTCTTCTGTCCCATCATCATCTGCACTATCTGAATGAATACCTTCCATTCCAGATGAATCAAAATCCGCTTGTCATTCGGATCAATATGTTAATAGAGATAGATACTTGCTACTGTCATTTCTTTTTCTTTCAGTTATAGCAATGCAACACATAAGACCAAACGTTTACATTTATTATTTTTATTGTCTAAAATACCTCATCAGTGATTCCATCTTGTATTTGTTGATTATTATTCTTGTTCTCATCTGCAGGATCTTTTAGTATAGATATTTCTTGTCGAGAAACAACATCCATCTGAAAACATCAAATTATCATTAGTATCAGTATCCAATTTCATCAATATTTTTCAAGATAGATAATTGCTTTTGTCTCATCAATTATTTTTGTTTACCTGCTCATTAAGTGCTGCACTTTGTAAAGGGACAAGTTGACACTGTATATCCTTCTGTACATGAACAGCTTGAAGTGCATGCTACAACAGTAGAATCGACATAAGGTGTCAACTATAAACATGTCGTCTTCCATATCACATATAGGCAAAGTACATGTAATGGTGAAATAACTATACCTCTTTCTGCTTCTCCATTTCGCCATGAGCAACAAACTGATCAAACTGTGAAAGCAAGTCATCATTTATTGGAGCAGCCGTATCCTTTTTTTGTTCCAGACTTTTCTGTTTGTTAACCCTGGGAGGTTTTAGACCATCTCTTCTTTTCTTGGCTGTTTCAACAACCTGTGAACAAGCAGTTTGTTTTTTAGTACATGAATTTTCTTTTACATCTGCTAAGATCACATAATTTCGTACAGCTATCATGAAGGAAAACTTTCACATGAACAAATCAGCTATCATGAAGGAAAACTTTCAGCGACTCCATTATCACTCCCATCACAAAACATGCTACGCCAATTTCATATGCCTCGGAACTCTAGGTGGGCTTTATCTGATTCATATGTGCCTATGGTGTGCAGATATGGAGTGTCACTTGTTGATGCTGACGAGATACCACCGGATCAGTATGCTATGGAATTCCAAGGTGATCTTCTTCTCTAATTCCCACATGTTCTGTTAGGTGCAACGGCAGTCCAGGTTTGTAGTGCACAACTACTGAACTACATGTGTTTCTAGTTTGCCTATTCTCCTTGCATCCAATGGACCCCTCTAGCTATCTTATTTGGATTCCTCATATGTTTCCATTTGAGTGAAACTTTTGCTGTACAGTTGCTGCCGGTCATATTACATTCTAATCTGAAGATTTGTTTCAAATTACCTACGTCGATCTGTCTAACAACATTGACGAGAATGCACCCAAAAGTTTGAGTAATGGAACAAAAATTATAGACCACACTGTCACATCTGAGAAGTGAAAAATTATGATTATGTAAACTACATATGAATGTAGAGCGTGGTACTGCACAACATATGTACACAACATATAACAGAAGCCAGCACAACAAAACCAAGAGTCTCTGACTCCGAAGAACTATCGCAGGCATATGCCAGTGGGGATGTGTTTGTGATGCCTTCTTCAAGTTGTTTTTTCAACAAGGTGCATGTTTGTTTTGTACCTTCTTCAAGTTCATTAGAATTGTCTGTCTACCACCCACAATGCCTGATTCTTCAATTGGAGTATCTTCAGAACCCCTGTGCACCTGAAAAATTTTACTTACATGTTTTTATGTCTTGTTCTATGTTTCTCCAAGGTCACAATCATGGATCATGCAGAAATTCTTCTCATACCTTCATGTAGGGGGAGGGAGAGTTAACTCGTTGTGTAGATGATGGAGGCCGCAATTCTCCATCCATAGGCTCTGACTGGTTTGGCTGATTCGATTCTGGGTGGGAAGAGTCTGCTTTAGATGCAGATCTGAAGCAGATGGTGGTATGGGGCGCCGTCGTCGCCATTGTGGCGACGTCTTCCCTTAGTCCCCGAGGAGATTAGATCTTTCTATCTTTCAGACCAGGCACTCTTTCATTAAATCTTTTAATGTTGTCAATTGCAATTATGCCCATGGTGGGGTAGACTTTATAAAGGGAGAGACGTACGAGGGCATATTTGTCAATTACTCCCTTTTCCTTTTTGGTCTAGACGACTCTTCCCAATCTTGGATATCATTTCTTCCTTGTCTCCTCTGCCGCTTTTCTCCTTAATCCAGTTCGACAGAGGCTCGCACCAACCAGGGGCTTGCTCAAATCAGTAATTAGCATGCTTCCGTTCATTCCACCTCGGAAGACAAGACTAGTGGTAAGTACCAACGCTACACCTATCTCTCTCTCATTCGATTCTTTGATTTCATGTTCTTATTGTCTTGTTCCATGTTTTGAAATGGTTCTGTTCTTCATGTGGTGTTTTCAGATCCAGGACCGTATTCAGTGTTAGTTGGTGTTCCCCTTGTGCATAGCCTAGAAATAGGGAAGATAGTGTGGAAGTTTTGTTCTCTTCCTTTTTTCCTCGATTGATGGCGAGGCGATGGTTTATCATGTTGTAGGGCCCATACTTTTACAGGTAGTTCTCGTGGATTCTGATTTATACTTCCATCTTTAATCATGTACTCATGTCAGTTGGAAAGTCAAGTGTAAAAAAGAGGCGCCCCTTTGATAGGATTGGTAGTAAGTACTTCAGAATGTTAGGATTCGGGTGAATTCATATATTAGGAAAGTATCTTTTGATTGTGCAATTAACACTAATAAGAACCAGGAAATTAAACTAAGCCATAAGCTGAGAAGGAATTGATGCATGCTCAATCAATAGGAACCCATAAACATAAGTCATTTTTTCTGTCGAAAAGAGTGATAATAATTGAGAAAGGCATGGCATAGTTTTTTGTCGTCGATCGAGCCATTTAAGATGATATGGTAGTATTTTGCGTTGTATGACCTCTATCCTGGTAGTTAATTTCTAATTTTTTAGAGTTAATAACATCGCGCATACACCGATACACAAACCACTGAATTCAAGAATCATATGTTCTTATGTTTTCGTTATTGATTTCCTGGTCATATGTTTAATTTTCCACTGTCGTTGGTCTATAGATGGAAGAATCACTGCACAGGAAACGTGCTTGACCAGGGACATAATCTAGTGAGGTAGAAATTTTTGCGTGGGTTATCTTATCTATTTTTGTTGCATATAAGAGATGTGTTGCAAAAATCTAGCAATGCATAAAATGAGCCATTTGTAAACAAGTTTATGTTTGTTCTTCATTTTGGTAATAATGTAAATCTTATCTGTGTCATGTTTCTGTTGAATGAGCACTGATTACTTCGAGGATACTAAATCTTTATGATTATTACAAAAATCTAATAATTCAAACATTTCAATCCACACAACATTTATATATAACACAACAGTAACTATAATTTTCTATTATTCCTTCAGTCATTTTTATGTACTGTTTTTAAAAAGAATGATTATGCTTCCATTGGCAATACCAACTTATTCCTTTCTTCCTTTTTAACTAGGATGTGCATAATATCTTATAGTTTGGTGTGCTTCTGGATGTGATCAAGAATTTAACACCTGAGCAGGAGTCTATTGTTAGAAACATTGGTTTTGGATCTATTCTAGGGTTGGCATGCTCAACTTATCCAAATGATGTATTAAATTGGTTAGCAACTCATATGAATTCAACTACTGGTTCTATTGACTTACCAAATGGATTCTCATTCAATGTAAATCGAGAATGTGTACACATCATCATGGGTTTCCCTCTTGGTTCTAGAACTATTCCTTTCAATTTCACACCTGAAATTATTCAGCAAGTTAACATGGAAATTCATGGGAAAGCCTTCAATCCTTCAATATATGAGTTGGCAGAAGTAATAAAAAGTGGTATAGTCGGGTTAACTTTTGCAAAGGCATTCATGCTTCTTGCAAATTGTTTGCTTCTGTGTCCAACAAATGAATGCATACCTAGCTCTATCTATTACCAAGCTATTTCAGATTACGAGGCAATCAATGACTACGACTGGTGCTCATTTGTTTTGCAATGGCTTCTACTATCTGTTAACAAGTTCTAGCTTGATTCTCTCAGTGTAAATTGTTTCGGTTGTGGACTCATTCCAGTGGTATTTAATTCAGTTGTTCTCCATTTTATTGTTTCTGTTTCAATTTTTTTATACTTATTTTGTTTGCCCATACAAGTATCTGTAAATTAATTTTCCTGTTCGCAATTGTGTAGATAACTTATTTTGAGTTCCTCATTGTCTTGGAAATTAAACTCAAGGAAACGACACCGCGGCTTCCAATGTGGACAGATAATGTTCTAAAAATTTATGCTATTCTCGATTCTAATGATGGTTCTTCCTTCGGAAAACTTCAAGTAAGATTAATTACATGTTTCATTTTTTTATAACTTCATATTATATGTGTCATCATTCACTGTATGTTCACAGTACTTTTTCACCATGAATATTCCTATTTTTCCTTGCCCTATTACTTATGAGTTACTCCCATTATTTTTTACAGATGAAACATCCATGTTCTACCCCATTTGGATATAGAAATATGAAGTGCAATGTTTCATACAATCTGCCCCTGGATGTTGTCAGCTTCATAGAAAGAACTTATAATTTGGAAGAACAAAAGAAGGTAAGATGACAGTTCTTTTTTCTGGAGTTTATTTATTTATTTGTGATCTGATTTTTGTTCCATGTTCCATGTTCAAAGTAGGGATTTCTATTTTCATGCCCTCGGGTCCTTAGTTGTACTCAGTTTTCCCCAGCTCCTTAGTTTTTCCTCAGTTTTGCCCAAGCCCTTGTCTAAAACCCTCACAAGGAGCTCAGACAGGAGGAATCCCGTTCAGTTGACCGTTCTGTGCTGACAAGTGGGGCCACATCGTGTGGGGCTGGTAGAAAGGGACCGCATGGGACAGGACGAGACCGTGTTTGGTCATACGAGTGGAGCTGGGGCCGTAGCGTGTGGGGCCGTAGCGTGTGGAGCCGTGTGGGTCTAGGATGTGGGCACGAGTGGTTTCTGTCTCTTTCGCCCAGATTAGCAGTTTTCAATGCACCTTTTTCCTCTCTCTCACTCGATCTCATTCATTCTTGATTGCCCAAATTGGTAGCAAATCTAGAGCAGCTTCTCCTTCTATTTTTTAACGCCATTCATTTCTTTATGCCTTCGTTTTTACCCAATCAGGTACTCCCTCCGATCCATATTACTCTTCACTAATAGGGATGTATCAACCACTAAAATGTGTTTAGATACAACCACATTAGCGAAGAGTAATATGGATCGGAGGGAGTAGGAAATCTAGGGCACAAATCCAGAGAAAATATAGGGACGATAAGCTGCATACAGCAGCCAACATAACATAGATTAACAGTACTACCGACCGAGATCCAACCTAACCTACATTTTACATGAATGGGATTAAGCCTGGAGGCTGCGCAGGTGAATTCCAAGTGCTTTGTGTTTGGCCATGAACGCATGCACGTTCACGGTGGTTCCAACTCTAGCGCCGCCAATGGTTCTGCCAATGGATTCGGCATGGTTCACCAGGCAGTTGAAGTCGGTGGCGCGGAGCCTCCTGTTGTAGAAGGGGCACTTGTAAAAGCCTCGAGCAAAGTGGTGATCGTAATGGCCGGACTGCAGCCTCCGGAGGATGTGACGAGTCTTGGTGTGGAAGAACTCGTTGTCGCTGTCAACATCGCTGCTCTGCACCTATCACGTGGCACCAAAGATCAAAAAATACGGAGTCAATTGCAGCGATGATGGAACAAAGAGTGAACAAAAGATCATGCATGATAATATGGGCACGAAAAAAAGAGGTAGCCTCGGTTACATTGGACATACTTATATCCAGGATTTGGGTCAGTGAACCAAAGATCATGCACAACAAATTTGTACACACCAATTGTTCACAGACCAAACCCTGAATCAATTTGTGCCCAAATATTCATCATCATCGGCACAAATTAACCGGATGGGATTGATTACTCACATAAGTTAACCGAATTTTAAACAAAAGAAAATCACAAACACTAATAACGCAAGATCTAGAACTAGGAACAGACAAACCCTAATAACGCAAGATCTAACATGCAAGATCTAGAACTAGGAACAGACGAACCCTAATAACGCAAGATCTAACACAAAAAGGATTGAAATGAGATAAGAACAAGGGAACAAAGGGTTACCTCCTCGTCGTCGACGATGCTGGTGTCGTAGGGGTTCTCCGGGGCGACGTATGGCTCTTGTTCGTATGGGTCCCAATCGACGGGGAACTGGATGGGGGCGGCGGCCGATGCGCCGGTGGCTGATGCGTCGGCGGCTACGTCGGAAGCATCGACGGGGGCCTGGACGAGGGCGGCGGCCGATGCGCCGGCGGCTGATGCTTCGGCGGCTACGTTCGAAGCAGCGACAGGTCCTGGACGGGGGCGGTGGCCGATGCGCCGGCGGCTACGTTGGAAGCACCGACAATGGGCATCTCATTCTTCTCCATCGCCGGGGTTTTTTCTTTGGGGTTTTTTCGAAGCGAAGTGGAGAAGATGATGGGACAGGAGAGGCGGTTGCAGTGAGAATGAGAGAGTGGGCGAGCGTCGAGGGAGAGAAAGAGGGGCTCTATAAAGACGAAGGTGGTGTGTACCGCAACACACGTCCGTGATACGTCTCCAACGTATCTATAATTTTTGATGCTCCATGCTCGTTTTTACACCATTTGCCTATTGTTTCGTTACACTTCGTGGCATTTTTATGCAATTTCCGGAACTAACCTATTGACAAGATGCCACAGTGCCAGTTCCCTGTTTTCTGCTGTTTTTGTGTTTCAGAAGTGATACACAGGAAATATTCTCGGAATTGGACGAAACAAGTTCCTGAAGTCTTATTTTTCCCGGAAGCTTCCAGAGATCCGAAGAGGAGTAGGAGAGGGGCCACCAGGCCCCCTCACACGTGGCTTGCGCGGCCAGGGGTCTGGCCGCGCCACCATGGCGTGAGGGCCCCTGGCCCCACCTCTGACATCGCCCCTTCGCCTATAAGAAGCCTCGGGACGAAAAACCCTAAAGGAGTCGGCAATTTTCCAGAAAGAGTTCCGCAGTTCCGCCGCCGCCACCGACGAATTTCGGGGGACAGAAGTCTCTGTTCCGGCACCCTGCCGGGACGGGGAAGTGCCCCCGGAGCCATCTCCATCGGTCTCCATCGCCGTCTCCGCCGTCTCCATCCACCTCACCGCCATCTCCATCAACCTTGCTATCTCCTATGATGAGAAGGGAGTAGTTCATCCCCGGGGCTAAGGGCTCTACCGGTAGCTATGTGGTTCACCTCTCTCTCCCATGATGTGATCTTTATGTGATCGTGAGCTTTGTATCATGTTGAACAAGTAGATGTTATTATTCAGATATTATGTGTACTCTCTAGTGGTGTTATTAAAGTAATCTATTCCTCCTGCCATGGTGTAATGGTGACAGTGCGTGCATCATGGTGGTACTTGGTCTAGGCTATGATTGTGATCTTTTATGGATTATGAGAATAATTATTGCTATGATAGTATTGAAGTGATCTATTCCTCCTTTCATGGTGTAATGTTGACAGTGTGTGCACCGTGTTAGTACTTGGTTTATGTTGCAATAATATCTATCTTGAGTTGTGCTTTGATTTGGGTATCTCTATGAGTGGTGTTTGTCAAGTACTTGATGAACTTTAAGGGGTGCTTCTGTAGCCACTACACAATGATTAGTGTTGTTCAATAGGAGAGTAATTCAGAGTACCATAGTGAAGAGAAGTTGTTTATTTGTTAAATCATGTTATATTTGTTGGGACTGTGTCCACTAGTGAAAGTATGATCCCTAGGCCTTGTTTCCAAGCATTGCACACCGTTTACTTGCTATTTTGTTACTTGTTTGCTCGCAGCAATATTTATTTTATATCACAGTTACTACTTATAATCATCTATACCGCTTGTATTTCACTATCTCTTCGCCGAACTAGTGCACCTATACATCTGACAAGTGTATTGGGTGTGTTGGGGACACAAGAGACTTTCTGTATCATAATTGTAGGGTTGCTTGAGAGGGATAGCTTTGACCTCTTCCTCCCTAAGTTCGATAAACCTTGGGTGATCCACTTAAGGGAAACTTGCTGCTGTTCTACAAACCTCTGCACTTGGAGGCGCAATAAGTGTCTACAAGAATAGAAGTGCGTAGACATCAAGCTCTTTTCTTGCGCCGTTGCCGGGGAGGTAAGGTAAAAGGTACTCGCATCCTCCTGTGTGAGTGCTCGAAGTTATTTCCTTTAGATTCTACAATTACATCTTTTTGTTTCTTGTTTTTATTTTCACTAGTTAGGCTTAATGGAAAACAAAGAGTTCTGTAGTCTTTTTCCTGAGTTTAGATATGAAGTGTTTGAAGAGAAAATTGAAAAACCTTTCGAGCTTAATTTGCATGCTAATAGTGTTGTTAGTATGAATGCTTTGAACACCGTTGTTGCTAATGTTATAGAAAAGTCTAAGCTTGGGGAAGCTGGTTTTGTTAAGCATGATATTTTTAGTTCCCCAGCTTTAGTGGAGAAAATTTGCTCTGATGATATTTTATCTCCCCTATGTGATGTTCCGTCTTATGATGATATGTTTGAAGAATATGCTTTGCAAAATAGTTGCTCTCTAGCTTGTGATGATACTAAACCTCTAGTTTATGATGGCTATGATGATGAGTATAATATTTTCAGTTCACCTACTATTGAGGATAAAATTAGTTATGATTACAATATGCCTCCTATTTATGATGATTATGGTGATGAGAATAATTATTCTATTGAATTTGCTCCTACTACTATTGTTCCTGTGGTGAGTATTAATCCTTTTATGCATGTGGCTCATGATAGGGATGTTTTATGTGATAGTTATATTGTTAGTTCTATTCATGATGCTACTAAAAGTTATTATGAGATAGAGAAACATGGTTTGATGGATCTCAACAATAATAAGTTTCCCCTCTTTATGTTGCAAATCTTGAAGTGGCACTTATTTTATCTATCCATGCTTGCTACTATGTGCCTCGTTGATTTATTTTCTTACAAGATTCCTATGCATAGGAAGTGGTTTAGATTTAAATGTCTTTCATATCTGATTTTTGATGCTCTCTATTGCTTTAAGTTCCTATATGGCGCCTTTGTCTCAAGCTCTTATATGGCGCCTACATGAGCATCTTTGCAAATTACTGCGCCTAGCTCAAAGGCGTTAAAGAAAAGCACTCTTGGGAGATAACCCATTTTTTATTTTTAGTATTTTTTTTCTTTTATTTGAGTTTTGGAAGTTATTACTACTGTAATAACTGCTCCTTATTCTTTTTATTTCGTTTTTGTGCCAAGAGAAGCCTCTAATTTGAGTGAGGTAAGATTTGGGGATGTTGCTGTCCTGAAACTGTTTTCGGTGCTGCACCATAAAAATTCGTGAAAATTCTCTGTATATCTTTTGGACCTGCGATTTCTTGTGCATATGCCCCATGTTATATCCAAACTTTCATTAGTTGAACACTTTTTGATTTGAGCAACAGAAAACCCCTCAAAAATTCGACCTTTGTCAGCTGTTCTGTTTTGACAGATTTCTGCCAATATTTTTGTTTGCCACTTTATCGCTTTCTTTTGAGTTCTTTTGATCATGGAACTTTTGGGGAGGTTGATACAGTAGTATTTTCTATATATGTGGTGGTTTTGAGTTGAAACCTGAAGCAAAAAGAGGTTGATTATATGTTATGCTTGCACTAATGTTGCTAATAGAATTGTGTTTAGTTTTGTATGAAGGAAGTTTTCAAGTGTAGGGATTGGAGAATGATGAGATGAGTTGAAGAATGGACAAAAGCTCAAGCTTGGGGATGCCCATGCATCACCCCAAGAAATATCCAAGAAGTACAAGCGTCAAAGCTTGGGGATGCCCCCGAGGCACCCCTTCTTCATCGGCAAAAATCAGGTCACCTTTCAAAACACTATATTTTTATTGCTTCATGCACTATGTGTTTTTCTTGGAGCGTCAGTTGTTTTAGTTTTCTTAGTTAGTTTAGTTTTGTTTGATGCAATAAATGGTTAGATCACATCATGTTTCTTTTGGAGGAGATGAACTCGTTTTCATTTGCCAAGAACACTCCGTTTTTCACTCTTATCGTTTCAACGAGTGCTCTCTTTTTCTGCTACTGGGTTTAGCTTGCATTTTTCGCCTTGATTTGTGTTCAGATCTTGTTATATCTTTTAATCAAGGTGTATTTTTGCCTCTGATCTTTATTGGTTTTCATCAAAAGAGGTGTTTATAAAAATTTCAAATGGTGTTGGAAAAGAGAAAAAGCTTTATGCAAAAAAAAATGGTACAAGAAGGAGCTTGTGTAAACTGCGGCCTAGGCTTTTGCATGTCATGCTTGATGTCTTTTTGATAGTATGCTTAGTGGTTTTGCTGTAGCATGACTTGTCTCAAACAATTTAGATTGCTTAATGAGCCTTTGAAAAAATCATGCGTTGTTTTTATTGTTTGGAAGCATTATTTTGGTTTTCTCCTTGATGCTTTATTTGGGTTGACTTGGCGCATGCTCACACATGTTAGACTCTTACAAAGTCGCCAATTGCCTCTATGATCATCTAGTTTTTGAATTTTGATGCCATCTTATGCTTCTTTTAATGTCGCTTTGTTGCTTTGCATGATTATGGCCGTTATTGCTCTCTTAGTTGGTCGCTCCCAGTCTTTTGCTAGCCCTCGCCTTGTACTGAGTATGAGCTCTACTCGTGCATCCAACTCCTAAAAACCAAGTTTGCCATTATGTCCACTAAAAATTCCTATGCATGGTATTTGTAAGCCATTCCAAGTAAATTTTCATGTGCTACCTTTGAAAAAAACCTTCAAAACACTTCTCGTTTTGTGACACTGTTTTCAGCTCATGGGGACGTAGTGGTCGGATTTGCTATCTTCCATATTGCTTATTCCAAAAAGAAAAAAAGGAAAAAAAAGAAAAGAAAAAGGCACTCCTCCATGTAATGTGAATGTTGGTGGGCACCCGATGGAATCAGTTAGCCATGGTTTGAGAAAGGAAAAAAGGTGGGGAGGAGTGCCAAGCTTTATAAAAGAGCACAAAAGTGCCAATCTCTCTCAAAAACTTGCTTCATTTTTGTATGGAAGATAGTAAGAACCCCATTGCCAGTCATTGACAAAAGCAACCACCTCTCAAAACCCAAGTTTTATCTCTATTTTACAAATGAAAAGCTCTAGCACATATTTAATCACTGCTTCCCTCCGCGAAGGGCCTTTCTTTTACTTTTATGTTGAGTCACCACCTTCTATCTTTATGCACCATTAAGAGAGCATAGTTGTCATTCTGAGTATAATGTGCATTGTCCCAAAGTTTTCATTGATTGATTCATATTGTTGGTTTCACTTGTTCTTAAATTATTTGCATCTAGTCGCCCTCTTAAACTTGAAGGTGTCCTATGCATTTATGTTTTGCTCTCTCCATTAAGGACAAGTTGAAAACCATTTGTATGTTTTTCCTTATGATTTGAACACATGTTTGACTTTTTTTCAGATCTTGTTTTATCTTTTCATCAAGGTGTATTTTTGCCTCTAGTGTTTATTGGTTTTCATCAAAAGAGGTGTTTATAAAATTTTTGAATGGTGTTGGAAAAGAGAAAAAGCTTTATGCAAAAAAGTGGTACAAAAAGGAGCTTGTGTAGACTGCGGCCTAGGCTTTTGCATGTCGTGCTTGATGTCTTTTTGATAGTATGCTTAGTGGTTTTGCTGTAGCATGACTTGTCTCAAATAACTAAGATTGCATAATGAGCCTTTGAAAAAATCATGCATTGTTTTTATTGTATGGAAGCATTATTTTGGTTTTCTCCTTTGATGCTTTATTTGGGTTGACTTGGCACATGCTTACACCATGTTGACTACAAAATAAGTCACCTATAGTCTCTATGATCATTTAGTTTTTGATTTTTGATGCCATGTTATGCTTCTTTTAATGTTGCTTTGTCGCTTTGCATGATTATGGCCGTTATTGCTCTCTTAGTTGGTCGCTCCCAGTCTTTTGCTAGCCCTCATTTTGTACTGAGTATGAGCTCTACTCGTGCATCCAACTCCCAAAAACCAAGTTTGCCATTGTGTCCACTATAAATTCCTATGCATGGTATTTGTAAGCCATTCCCAAGTAAATTTTCATGTGCTACCTTTCAAAAACCCTTCAAAATACTTCTCATTTTGTGACACTATTTTTAGCTCATGGGGACATAGTGGTCGGATTTGCTATCTTCCATATTGCTTATTCCAAAAAGAAAAAAAAAGGAAAAAAAAGAAAAGAAAAAAAGGCACTCCTCCATGGAATGTGAATGTTGGTGGGCACCCGATGGAATCGGTTAGCCATGGTTTGTGAAAGGAAAAAAGGTGGGTAGGAGTGCCAAGCTTTATAAAAGAGCACAAAAAGTGCCAATCTCTCTCTCAAAAACTTGCTTCATTTTTGTATGGAAGATAGTAAGAACCCCATTGCCAGTCGTTGACAAAGACAACCACCTCTCAAAACCAATTTTTATCTCTCTGTTTTACAAATGAAAAGCTCTAGCACATGTTTAATCACTGCTTCCCTCTGCGAAGGGCCTTTCTTTTACTTTTATGTTGAGTCACCACCTTCTATCTTTATGCACCATTAAGAGAGCATAATTGTCATTCTTAGTGTAATATGCATTGTCCCAAAGTTCATTGATTGATTCATATTGTTGGTTTCACTTGTTCTTAAATTATTTGTATCTAGTCGCCCTCTTAAACTTGAAGGTGTCCTATGCATTTATGTTTTGCTCTCTTTTAAGGACAAGCTGAAAACCATTTGTATGTTTTTCCTTATGATTTGAACACATGTTTGACTTTCATTGTTTCATTTTCATGATCTTTTGTTTGTGTTCATTTGCATGTTACAACATGGTTGCTAAGTTTCTTATTATCAAGATTATATTTTCATGCCCATGTTTTAAGTTCTTTGATCTCAGCACTCAATGTTTTACCTATATGATCAAGATTGTGTAGGTGCATGTCACCTCAAAAATTATTCTTTTGTTAACACTTACCTACTCGAGGACGAGCAGGAGTTAAGCTTGGGGATGCTGATACGTCTCCAACGTATCTATAATTTTTGATGCTCCATGCTTGTTTGTACACCATTTGCCTATTGTTTCGTTACACTTTGTGGCATTTTTATGCGATTTTTGGAACTAACCTATTGACAAGATGCCACAGTGCCAGTTCCCTATTTTTTGCTGTTTTTGTGATTCAGAAGTGATACACAGGAAATATTCTCGGAATTGGATGAAACAAGTTCCTGAAGTCTTATTTTTCCCGGAAGCTTCCAGAGATCCGAAGAGGAGTAGGAGAGGGGCCACCAGGCCCCCTCACACGTGGCTCGCGCGGCCAGGGGTCTGGCCGCGCCGCCATGGCGTGAGGGCCCCTGGCCCCACCTCTGACATCGCCCCTTCGCCTATAAGAAGCCTCGGGACGAAAAACCCTAAAGGAGTCGGCAATTTTCCAGAAAGAGTTCCGCAGTTCCGCCGCCGCCACCGACGAATTTCGGGGGACAGAAGTCTCTGTTCCGGCACCCTGCCGGGACGGGGAAGTGCCCCCGGAGCCATCTCCATCAGTCTCCATCGCCGTCTCCGCCGTCTCCATCGACCTCACCACCATCTCCATCAACCTTGCTGTCTCCTATGATGAGGAGGGAGTAGTTCATCCCCGGGGCTAAGGGCTCTACCGGTAGCTATGTGGTTCACCTCTCTCTCCCATGATGTGATCTTTATGTGATCGTGAGCTTTGTATCATGTTGAACAAGTAGATGTTATTATTCAGATATTATGTGTACTCTAGTGGTGTTATTAAAGTAATCTATTCCTCCTGCCATGGTGTAACGGTGACAGTGCGTGCATCATGGTGGTACTTGGTCTAGGCTATGATTGTGATCTTTTATGGATTATGAGAATAATTATTGCTATGATAGTATTGAAGTGATCTATTCCTCCTTTCATGGTGTAATGTTGACAGTGTGTGCACCGTGTTAGTACTTGGTTTATGTTGCAATAATATCTATCTTGAGTTGTGCTTTGATTTGGGTATCTCTATGAGTGGTGTTTGTCAAGTACTTGATGAACTTTAAGGGGTGCTTCTGTAGCCACTACACAATGATTAGTGTTGTTCAATAGGAGAGTAATTCAGAGTACCATAGTGAAGAGAAGTTGTTTATTTGTTTAATCATGTTATATTTGTTGGGACTGTGTCCACTAGTGAAAGTATGATCCCTAGGCCTTGTTTCCAAGCATTGCACACCGTTTACTTGCTATTTTGTTACTTGTTTGCTCGCAGCGATATTTATTTCATATCACAATTACTACTTATAATCATCTATACCGCTTGTATTTCACTATCTCTTCGCCGAACTAGTGCACCTATACATCTGACAAGTGTATTGGGTGTGTTGGGGACACAAGAGACTTTCTGTATCGTAATTGCAGGGTTGCTTGAGAGGGATAGCTTTGACCTCTTCCTCCCTGAGTTCGATAAACCTTGGGTGATCCACTTAAGGGAACTTGCTGCTGTTCTACAAACCTCTGCACTTGGAGGCCCAACAAGTGTCTACAAGAATAGAAGTGCGTAGACATCAGTCCGCTATGCACGGCTGCAGCGTGCACCGCGACACGAGGCTAACCCTTCGACGTTTGGTGCACTCAGTTCTAGCCTCGGGCCTTATACAGAAATTTTATCTGTACTCAGTTTTCCCCTAGAGTACTTAGACTAGCAAGTGCAATATACTCAGTTCTACCCTCAAGTAGCTGGTCAACAGAGAGTCAACAAATGAGATTAACATAGCTAATTGAGTCATTTCATGCGCAAAAAAATCCAAAAAAATAAAAACATAGTGGCACCTACTCATGGAGTCTTCCTACGCAACCTGCCACCTTAACAAACATAGATAAATCAAGTTTTACCACAAATTGCCACTTCTCAGAATCACTAGTAGCTATGAAGATGCATGGTTTTCCACTCCAACCCCTTTGCAAAACATCTTCCCCAAAACATAGTTTGTCTAAATGAGGCCATAATTGTCACACTTATGTATATTTGAATTGCAAATAATTTGATGTAACCCAATATGAATTATATTGTACAAAACACGCATTTTTCATTTTGTAATTCTTTTGTTTGAATCCCTTAGTCTATTTACTATTTACGTGCCCTTGGTTTCTTAGTACTACTCAGTTTTGCCCTCAAGTACTGTCACAAATGCTCACAGAAGCCCAAACTTATCCTAATTGGTTGAGCCGTTGTCACACGGATCGACTCCACCAACCGTTGATCTACTGATCTAACGGGCAGTATACCCCTATCTGTCTCTTCGTGGCCACCCCTCTCTCTCTCTTTGTGGCCACCCCCCTCTCTCTCTATCGATGGATCAACGGTTGGTGGAGTCAATCCGTGTGACAAGAGACATGCATTTATGGATTATTTTGCCACGTAACTATATTCCCTCTATTTATGCATTATTTTCCACGATTTAAAAATGTTAAACTAAAAAGTGGTATAATTTTGGTGTAAACAAGAGACATACATATTTGCGGATTTCAATGAATGGATTATTTATCACCCCTCTAACAATTATCAACTATCTTTAGCATTTCTTTTCTTTTAGGGAATATACATTTGGTAATTTGAAACGGCCCAAAAGTGGTATAATTTTGGTAGAAACATGAGACATATATATTTGGCATATTTGGGGGATTTTGGTGAATGGATTATTTATCACCCCTCTAACAATTATCAAATTTCTTTAGCATTCCTTTTCTTTTAGGGAATATAGTTTTGGTAATTTGAAACGGCCCAAAAGTGGTATAATTCTGGTAGAAACATGAGACATACATATTTGGCATATTTGGGGGATTTTGGTGAATGGATTATTTATCACCCCTCTAACAATTATCAACTTTCTTTAGCATTCCTTTTCTTTTAGGGAATATAGTTTTGGCAATTTGAAATGGCCCAAAAGTGGTATAATTTTGGTAGAAACATGAGACATACATATTTGGCATATTTGGGGATTTCGGTGAATGGATTATTTATCACCCCTCTAACAACTATCAACTTTCTTTAGCATTCCTTTTCTTTTAGGGAATATAGTTTGGGATATAGTTTTGGTTATTTGAAACGTCCCAAAAGTGGTATAATTTTGGTATAAACATGAGACATACATATTTGTGGGATTTTGGTGAATGCATTATTTGTCACCCCTCTAACAATTATCAACTATCTTTAGCATTCCTATATTCCCTAACACTTATATTTTTTTGGTAATTTCGGTGAATGCACACACTAACTTTGAAAACAACTACAAGTACATGTAACTGAATAATGGATTTGTAACAAGGGATCCCTTGTAACAACTTCTAGCGCTTGATGAGCAATGATAAGAATCTGATCGCAATTATATAACAAAAAAAAACAACCAGCCATCAGATTAGCTTGCTTCTTCAACTCGATCAGCTGCTTTAACTGCTTGTTCATTTTCTTCAGTTCTCCCTTCACTTCCACCAGTTCTGCATTGGGAGCATTAGGCATAATCGGAATGGCCCCTCTCTCCGCTGCATTCTCTACAGCAAGTTCCCCTCCCTCCCAAATTGCGCTCCCCAATAGCGCCAATTTGATTCCTGCAATTTAAGCCTCTGAACGTACACATCGATCCACTCGAAATACCTACATTTCTTCAGGATCTGAAAACAACAACGTGAACCCTAAATCCCAAATTCGAGGGAATAACAAGAAAATCGAGAGAAAACAGAGCAATTGGAGCGAGATCTGACCTTATCCCCCTCTCTATATGGCAAGCTCTCGCATGCAAGGAACTCACGTCCACGGTTGCCGTTGTCATTCATCTTACAGATCGACCGCTTCAGAGGCTCCTGGCGTGGGCAGTCAGGGCATCTTGTCAAAGGCACGGGTCCATACTACGGCCATGAAGAACGGGAGGTCGAAGAGAAACTAGACATCACCCGCCTGCTGGAGAAGGGCTGCCGCTGGCGGAGAAGAAGAACAATGGGGCACAGGGAAAGAAAGGGGAAGCAATGGCACGGGCATGGGCGCGGGGCTGGCTTGAGCTCCCATTTTGCAATGGGCACCTGGGTAAGCTGTGGGTCCGGCGCGCTAACATAGACAAGTTGTGGGTCCCACGATGATCTGGATAAGTGGAGGCGTGTCCACTACGGGGCACCAACAGCGGCCCCACTTGCCAGCACCAACCAACGGTCAACTAAACGGGATTCCTCCCGTTCGAGCTCCTTGTGAGAGTTTCAGACAAGGGCTTGGGCAAAACTGAGGAAAAACTAAGCGGCTGGGGAAAACTGAGCACAACTAAGGACCCGAGGGCACGAAAATAGAAATCCCTTCAAAGTATTATGGTTCCCTGCAATTTCTGAATTTTGTTTCTCAATAGGTCAAGAATAAATTAAGGAAGCTATCTACAAATTTGCACAACAATATCTTAAACAACACCAGAAAGGCAATTTCTAATTGTGTGGATGATGTTCTTCGTGCATTATGCAGTAATGATTCAGTCGATGGAGCTGAAATTCCAAGCGCAACTACATTACACAGCAATGACTCACTTGTCACTTATGTTGCTAGTCAAGCAGGCAACAAAGATGAAGGGACTGTATCTATTGTCAAGGACTCTTTATCATCCACACAAGAAATGAGTCAAGAAATGATTTACTACTACATGGATAAATCATTCCCACCATTACCTGTGGTTCAAGTTCAAGATTTAACTCTTAAAGTGATAATGTCCACTTTAGATGTTTATGAGGCTGTAATTCAGCAACTCAAGATGAAAGAAGTACATGCCAACACTTATTCTCAAGGCTTTGACAATCTTGATGATTTCTTGACCAGGGAATTAGTGAATAAACTCGATATCAAATACTGTGATGAAGGTTATGAACAAATTTCAAATCTAGGTATGTTATGTTTTCTGGCATTATATCATGTTCTCATTCAATTAATTTAACACCGATTCTTAAGAAAGCCAATCTAAATCATCTATTGCTTCTGTGTGTGCTCTCATTATCAAAGATGCTTTAAGATAGCCAATCTAAATCAAAAAATTTCTGTGTGTGCTCTCATTATCACAGATGTTTGTAGATTTAATTTAAAAGAACCCTCAACTAGTTCAAACCAAAAGGAGGAGAAATTTGATTTTTCTGATTGGTTTCAATGCTCCAGGTGGAACAAAAATATAGGTATGTTCGTGCATTTCAACTTGCTATTCCAGTAGAAAATAGCAACTTCTAAGCACTATTGTTTTTTTTCATCTGTTCTTTTGTTCTATCCCTTCTGGATTTTTTTGCTGTTAACGCAAATGTCATATATATACTAGATTTTTTTGCTATTAACACAAATGTCATATATATTTCGAATCATCATAGACGTAATAACGTTTTCTTTCTTTGTTTAATATAAACAAAAAGCATTGCAAATAGACATGTAAACCAATTCAGCGGAAATACTTGTGGCCTATCTCTGAACGAGCGTCTACCTGGTTCTTCATCTTCAGTTCGCATAGAAGATTGCGACAATGAGTTCCCATCTTTTAGTCTAGGCCTGGTCTTAGAAACTGAGATATCAACTAATGCACCTGAGTTACGCAAAAATGTCCTGTTTGAAGGGATAACAGATCAGCTGAACGAGTCTGTTAGCAATTCAACCCAGCGTCCGTTTGAGTTCAAAAATGAACCTTATTCAAGAAACATGCCAGATTCATTCAATCAACTACACAACAACCAGTCTTCTACCAAAAACATAATAGAAGGTAATTTTCTTTTCCATGTTTTCCTATTCATTACGTCTTCTCTAATCTTTTTTTGCCTGCCTTCACACTACTATTCTTGTATAAATAAATGCAAAGATGGAACAGGTTTCTGCTAATTCCCCTAACAATGTATATCTCCCCTTTTTTTCTAGATGCTTCCAACACAAACAATTCTATTAAATGGGCTCTACAAAATAAGATACAAGAGAGTAATTCCAACATGTTGGATACTCCTGGAAAGAACTTACATACATCTCCAAGTGTTCAGTTACACACAAGTTCAACACATGGTCTTTATTGTAAGGAGAGGTCATACAAACCTCAATCTCTGAAGCATTGGCAAAGCGACAACACTACCTCACCTGCTGATGTCATAGTTCAACAGGCTAACACAATATTCAGTACTCCTCCTGCAGAGAATATCACTACTACCAGTCCAGGAAATTCAACTTTCATTTCTGCAGCAGCATTCAATTCAAAATTGGGCAGTGCAATGAATAGCATGCATAAGGATGCTCAAAATGATTCGTTTCTTGCTAGCTCCTCGCAACATACAGTTCATGTGCAAAATTACAACACATCTGGTACAAATAAAAGCAATGTCAGCTCTACTCAAGCAGAAGATGAATTATTCAATTTATTAACAAGAAATGCAAATGACATTCAGTTTAGGTAATTGTTCTACCTAAATTTTTAATTGCAATGATTCTAAATTGTTAAGCTTTGCAATTTAAGTTATGTTATTCTATGATTTCCCAACAATTTGACTATCTTCTTTCTAAATGTAGCTACCGAATTTTTCAAATAGAAGAAAGGTGGATAGATAAGAGGACTCTCGCACGCTGCATGGGCGATGGTGGATACATAAATGATTATGTGATGAATGCTTTTATCAAAATGATCTTGAATGACCAGAAAATGAAAGATGCATGCGGTTACAAAATTGAGTGCTTAAAGCACATAACTTACACTGAAATTTCTGTAACTGTCTTGATCCGTTCGTTCCTTCATTTATTCAAATTAATTATTCTATGTTTATCATAGTCTCCATGTTTGAATTAACTTTTTTATGCTTCCTAAGCATAAATGTTAATAAATTTTATTACTAATTTATTTTCATTGCATCCTGTTTTCTTAGGAATGTTTGATGTATCCTTCACTAAACATTGATGATTACAAGAAATTATTCACTGAAGTTTGTGTCGGATTTAGGCTGGAACACGCTGCATTGGTAATCTCGATGAACAGAAAAATACAAATATAATAGGTTTATTATTTTTGGCTTTCTAAACTTGACAAGCAATAAAATTATTCTGTTCTCCTTTTTCCAGGTATATGTCCCTTGTCCAGTGGGTAAACAATGGTTCCTTATTGTAGCAAATTTTATAAATAAGTTTTTTGATGTGTTGAACCCATCCAATAACAATGAAACAATTAAACCTGCTGTCAACACAGTTGTTCGTAACTTCAAGTTATTATTCAATGTTGCATATCCTCATTGCCCGAACTTCAAGATAAATAACTTCAACATGAGATATGTTAATGTTCCAAAGCATAATTTCAAGTAAGTATATAAGAGGTCCAACTATAATGATTTGTTCCTTCCATTGAGTGCATTAAATTTTTTCTTCTATTTTGTCAACTATTCACATTGATATACTTATTTTTGTTGTAATAACTCTTTTGTTCTTTTTCAGATATGACTATGGAATTTTCATATTAATCATCATGCTAACATATAATGGAATTGAAGTTCCTATGTTTTCAAATGTGGGTAACTATCCATAGTGATTATTTACTTGTTTTCCGCTTTTTCAAATCTGTTTAATTCTTTTTTGTTAGCATGTTTCCAAAATGCTAGCTATATCCTTCAATTTTCTCCTTCTCTGGTAAACAGGATGACCTCCCTACACTAAAGAAGAAGTTGTTGTTCCAACTTGTTTCCAATTTTTACAATCTAGCTAATCAGAGGACAAGAATCAAAGAGTTCATAAGGAAGCATGTAGGTTTATCTTCTTTTCTTATCTGTAATATCTATTATATTTTTAGTGATCTCATAATAATACTAGAACGGTGTTATTTGAACATGTACTAGTTTTTATGTCCCATTTTTCATATATATAATATCTGTTTCTTTTTTAAGTGATTTTCATAATACTTTTGCAAATAGTCCCAGTAGGGTATTCTTGGAACATGTAATATTCTATTTTCCTTCTAAGTTTTGTCACAAAATAGTTTTGATTTTGTATAGTGTAGTTCAAAGTTTTTGTTTAATATGATTGTAAAATAGTTCCAAACTTGTGGCAACATTTAATAGTATGTTTCTCTTCCAACATAATTTATTAATGTTTCAAATTAATAATTATAACCTTCTCATGTCTACCAAGATAGTAAATTTTCCATTGTTTATTACACAGGTTACACCATATCAGTGATCGGTGATCATGCTTTTCTTGTTCAAGCTGAGAAAGCAAGACTGTTAAAAACAAGAGCCACAAGGAAAAGGAACTAGAGCCAGAATATAAAGGAAGTAGAAATGCAACTATGTTTATTTTTTGCTGTGTGCTGATGAAACGTGTTTAAGATTCTCAGAATAACTTTTCATATTTTGGTTTTAATTTATTTGGACATGACGAGATGATTTATTAGCGTTTCTTTTTAGAGAAGAAACAAATTTTGACGGAAGAAACATAACGTCCCTGCCAGGATACGTGCAACTGGGAAAAGAACGAAAGCAGTTCTCTCGACCTGACTTAGGATACGTGCAACTGGGAATCCTGTACCTGACAAGAGAATAGTACCACCTAGGAAGTTCACAGAAATTTTGACCGCTTTATATACCAACTTCTTCCCGTACCTACTAGGAGAGAACCGAACGAGCGCGGACAGGGAAAGCAAAGACAGACACGCGAACCGGTCGGTCAACGCGCAGTCAGGGAAAAGCAAAGACAGTGCGACGACCGAAACATTTGAAAGAAACATCCATAATGGGCCGACAAAGATAGGTCCCAATAAGACAGTGCTCCCTGGTTCCTTGTGCGACAGGGAGGATTCCTGGCGCGAGCGCCAGGGAGGAGGACCCCCCCCCCTCTCCCTCTTTTTTTTTCTTCTGACAGGCAGGACCCGCCTATAAGAATCGTCCCCTACCTCCAACTGCCTTCCTCTTCTCTAGCAAAATCGGCGCACTCCCCCACTCGCCCCCGCTCCCTCGTGCCGCAACTCCCCTGCAACCTCTCCCCTTAAGTCCCTCGCACCCCTCTCCTCTCTCTCTTTTCCTCCCCTCATGATCGACGCCGCTAGGCCAAGCAATTCCTCGCCGGAGATCTCAGAGACCGCCGTCGTACCTCATCGATTCCCGCACGGTGGAAAACCCCGCATCCCCTATCGACCTCCCTCTCTTCCTCCTCTCTCTTGCGCATCTACTGATGCAGTACTTGTCCAAAAACCGCAGTGGAATCGCGTGCTAGGATGCCGCCCAAAGATCACGCCGTCGGGAAAACCTCCGTCCGCCGTTCACCGTCGAATCAGGAAGCAGACGATGTCGCGGACCAAGCACCCGACCTCGCCGGAGATTTTCCCACATTGTCCACCCCTCCGAACATCTCTAGGACCACAGGTTCCTCCTCGTCGTCAATCAACCGAGCCGCCTCGCCAGGAAACTTCCCCTCCGGTGAGCCCTATCTCCCTCCCCCCTCTTCTAACCGTTGGATCTAAATGGAGGGCTTAGATTAGACTATCTAACCCGAAATGGTATCGGCCAGTAGGTTATTGCCACATAGAAGGACCAGTCAACCCGAGTCAAATTCGATTTAAATTTGATTTTTCAAATTCCTATTTCTGTACTGAAACTTGTAAAATCCATAGAAATTATTCTACTTGGCCAAATTTTGTAAACTTGTTATCTCTGGAATCCATGCAATGTGTAGAACCCAATCTTGTAGTAATATCATTCTGTTACTGTATAAAGTTTTGAAATGATTTTCAAATGGCAAAAAGTGCCTTTTTGCACCAATTAAATCACAGAAATTATTCTGAACATCCATTTTCTACAAATTTGTAGTCTCTGGATTCCTTAGAACATGTAGAATAATTTGGAACCAAAAAATTTCAAACTTGAAATGTGCACACACTTGCTACTGTTAAATTTAACCAAACCACTATTTTGACCACCATTTGATTTCTAAAAACTATTTTGGAGTGAAACCACTTGCCATAGCTTCATATTACTGCCCTATATCTAGTGGGTTCATAAACTAATTTTCTCAGAGCAATGCCAAACCAGAGCCATTTTTGGGAAGCATTTGCCCAATTTTCAAATATCCAATTTGTCCTATTGCTTTGTAAATGAACTAAAAGGCTTCTCCAACACCACACTTGTTTTCTAAACATCATGGTTCACTAAATACAACATTTTCACATACTAATTTAGTGTGTGAAATTAATTTGCCATTTGCATACATGCATACATGTCTATGGTTGCCATATTAGAACTAGTGTGTTTATATCTGTGCGTTTGTGTTTGTTTAGATTGTGAAGAGGAGCTGAACAACTCCTATGACTGTTGTGAGTGTGCTGGTTGCTACCAAGGCAAGTGACACACATACCTTCTACCTATTTTTACTACTGCATTAGTGTTTTCAGTAGTATGCATGATAGGTGGAATATTCGCGAATTTTTTTAATAGTGCACTTTTTTGCAGCTATTACAAAATTAGGATTCGTTTGCAGCTAATTTGCGATCTAGGACACGGTCGTGACCGGCAGATACGATTAGGGCTAATCCCATCTGGCAAGTGCGACATGTTAGTGTGGAGCCTGGCCCGCCTGCAATCGTGTCTAGCATGCCCTGCAATCGCATCCGCTGGACGGAATTGCTGCTATCGCGCTGGCAAGACGCGATAGGCCGTTGGGTCGCTAAGCGCACCCGGATGGCGACCCAGAGAAGCATTTTACGCAACGTGCACCCGACGAGTCACTATTTCATAATTTTCGAGAGTTTTTAGTCACGGCAAATATTTCGATAATAATTGTTGAAGTCACATTTATATTAATATAAAAATTGCGTGATACATCGGTATTCTATACCGTTAATAATATTAAAATATGTGATACATCGGTATTACATACCGCTAAGTAGAGGAAATAAATTGTGTGATACATCGGTATTACATACCGCAAACTAAAATAAAAATACATGATTCGGGGCAACTAAAATTAAGATACAAATATATTACGAATAACTAAGGCTTGGCGACTCTCTTGCCCTTTGTTGAAGAAGCTTTTTTGGCCCAGTCGCTAGGCATGAAGTGGTCGTCGTCGAGATCGTCTTCGTCGCTCCACCATGACAGTACAGTTCCTTTACCCTTGCAAGCAGCGCCATTGGTCTTGGACGAGGTAGATTCTTTGCTCTTCGATGACGCCCCTTTCTTCTTGGCCCAATCGCTAGGCATGAAGATATCTTCATCTTTGTGGCTGTCGTTGATCCAGAGCGCGGTATGTTGAATCCACCAGCTCATATCTTCTCCTCTCTCCTTTATATCTGTCCAGTGCCCGTTGATCTTGAAAAGTTCTTCCTGGACCTCCTTCCAGGTGCGAGATGGGCCTGTCGACTTGCTCTAATTGTAATCATATGTGACCTCAATGAGAAGGCTGAGGCTATTGGCAAGCTCGTCAAATGGAACTAGCTCACCGTTCCTTCTAAATCTACAGGCTGCCTTGAAAACCTCTACGGACATAACTGTTTTCCAACTATGACTGGGAGGCGCCATATTTGGCAATATACAATGAGCTAGAACTGAAGTTTAGGTGGTCTTATATAGGACTTGAAGAATAGAAATGGCGGGAAAGAAGACACGAAATGCAGAAGGCGGGAAAGAAGAAGCGGGAAAGGAGTTGGCGGGAAAGATCAAGCAGGAAAGAACAAGCTGGAAAAACTAGCGGGAAAGGAGTTGGCTGGAAAGAGCAAGCGGGAAAGAATTTGCTGGAAAAATCGAGCGAGAATGAATAGGCGGGAAAGAAGTTAGCTGGAAAAATCGAGCGGGAAAGCAGTTAGCGGGAAAGAACGAGCGGGATAAAATTTGCTAAAAATAACGAGCGAGAATGGAGTTGGCGGGAAACAACGAGCGCAAAATAATAGACAGAAAAGAACGAGCAGGAAAGAATAGGCTAGAACAAATAGTCGGAAATATATCATGACAAATATATGTGTCTCATACATCATCGGATAGTAGTACAATGAGAATCGCAAATATGCTTAGAAATATATGTCTAATGCGAATGTGCATACAAATTATTAGGATACAAAGATACAAAGATCACATAGATCATCGACGGTGCGGAGCACGTGGTGGTACTCGTGGCGGAGGCGTCGTCCATCCATACCTGTTAGGGGCCGCTCGATAGTACTGAGTGCTCTCGACCTCCTGGTTGCCGATCTATGACTGCTGTGTGGGATCAGGTGGAGGAGTAGTAAGCAAGGCCATATAACCACCCATAGGGTCCGAGTTAATATCGTTGTCACCAGTCATCCAAGTCGATCCCTGCATAGGCGATATCCTTTCCTGTGCTGTAGCGTGCAATGCAACAAAATCTATTAGAAAATTACGGCTATGTATAACTTAAGAAATACAACAACTGTGCACTGCACGTACCTTCTGGCATGGCCATCTATGGAGTATAACCAAAAATCTGCTGCACTATGCCTCCATACTGCTGCTGGCTCAAGTAGTCGTACTCCGGCTGCTGCACATAGCCTGAACCTCCAGCCTGGTAAGGATCAAGCTGATGGTGAGGCCCAACAGAACCTCCAGCCTGGTAAGGATCAGGCTGCTGCTGATGCTGCCAAGCTGAACCTCCAGCCTGATCAGGAGCAGGCTGATGGTGAGGCCCAGCTGAACCTCCAGCCTGGTAAAGATCAGGCTGCTACTGATGCTGCCAAGCTGAACCTCCAGCCTGATCAGGAAGAGGTGGCCTCTGTCTCGACGTGGAACGTCGCGTAGCTGAACGTCTAGGCTCAATAGTAGAAGGTGGCCTCATACTCCCCTGTGGATCAAGACGTGGATGTGGTGCATGCCTGAGAGGGGCTGGAGGCGTAGGCACTTCTGGATACCGCGGTGGACGCAACGTCCAGGTATGAGGGTCCATTTGTCCACTTCTCCGACGGACATCGTCCGTAGTGCGGCAAATGAGAGTGGAGTAAATAGAACGTAGCTTCTTCTCCACCTTGCCCAGAAAGGTGACAACAGCTGGCATGGAATTAGAGTCGTGGTAGACTGAGATCGTGCAAAGTGGTAGATATCATTAGCAGCTTCGTTCACCTCATCGGCCTACAAAAATAAAACCCAAAAAATATGTACGATTAACTACAAAATAGAGAGTTTAGCATATCAACATTTAATTATAATAATTTACATCTTGTATTCTTGTGCCTCCTGAAGATCCTGCCTCATACATGTCACATAGTGCTGGTTCCAAATATCCCTTGGGGTCTTTTGTCTTAGTGAGAAATGTGCGGGTACTTCTATTATACATGGTATAATACTTATCGAAGAGTTTAGGATCAAACGGCATATCTGAGGACCAAACATTATTCCACGTAGATTCTCACTCTCTAATGTATTTCCCAACAAATGTTAGCCACTTCTGCACGGTCCTATTTGTGCCCTTCCTTTTTAACCTGTTTTTGCAAATTATAACATTAGCACCATAATAGCAGCAGTCTGCACGTATGTATCTTATAAAAAATAGCAGCAGTCTGCACGTATGTATCTTATAAAAAATTGATATGCAAGCAAGTATGTTAGTTTGTAACAATTATGTTAACTTACTCATGGATTTCTGCTAGTAATGGCTCATCCGCTGGAGGTGGAACTACATCCTGAAGAAGATTGAATTGTCTCATAACCCTTTGTTGAGACATCTCCTCCACAAATATATCAAACACAATCTTGGACTTCGTAAGCCAGTATTCCTGATCTCTTGTGCACAAATCAGAAATCCCACCAGGATATCTAGCTGTGATACTAGTAGGCGAATATGGGTTCCAGATTACCGCATCATTGGGGTAAAAATCAAATGCCTCGGTAATCGACTGGTAGCAGCCCCTCACCTGGTCAAAGGCAAACCGTCTCTGTATGTAAAAAATTAACAGTTAGTTTGTGAAGTACGTATTTGAGCAATGCAAAATGAGCCACTACTGCAGCTGCGCGGGCTGCTTTTCTATGTTTAACATGCTCTCCAATTAGTTCATGCAGCTTCTTCGTGAGAAATGCATACTTCCATTGCTGGTTTTGCTTGCATAACTTTTTGAATAGGTTCATAAGATTCTTACTCCTGAACTGTGAGAAAAAATTGGCACCTAGATGTCTCATGCACCACCAGCTCTGCAAGTCAAGCCATGGTGTTTCTTCATCGAGACCGGCCTCTTTCAGCGTCTTCACCGCCCTCAGTATACCAGCATGCCTATCATGAATTATGCAAACATTCGGCCTCTCCTTCACAATTGCTATCTTTAACTGTCTGAAGAACCACAACCAGCTCTCCGTGTTTTCGCTCTCCACAAAAGCAAATGCCAGTGGGACGATTTGGTTGTTTCCATCCTGTCCAATGGCTGTCAAAATCTGACCCTTTTACTTGCCTGTCAAAAATGTTCCATCCACACATAACACCGGTCGACAGTATCTGAATGCTTCGATGCATATGTTAAACGAGAAAAACACTGATACGTCTCCGACGTATCCATAATTTTTGATGCTCCATGCTTGTTTTTACACCATTTGCCTAATGTTTCATTACACTTCGTGGCATTTTTATGCATTTTCCGGAACTAACCTATTAACAAGTCGCCACAGTGCCAGTTCCCTGTTTTCTGCTGTTTTTGTGTTTCAGAAGTGATCCACAGGAAATATTCTTGGAATTGTACGAAACAAGTTCCTGAAGTCTTATTTTTCCCGGAAGCTTCTAGACATCCGAAGAAGAGTCAGAGGGGGGCCACGAGGACCCCTGTGACGACCTCAAATTTGATACAAATTTGAAGTGCCCGTTATGTATTCCACCGCAATCCCAGAACCATTGTTGCGATATGCATAACGTAGTTGGTAACCAGTTCCATAGACATTACAATACGATGGTTCAAATACAATGGCCATATAGACCAAGTCATAATACAACACAATATAGCAGCGGAAATAACGTCTTCGGGCCCATGCCTTCACCCTACAGGCAATGGCGACTCACGGAGATGATCTTAGTTCTGGTACTCTTCTTCATACCCTTCCTCCTGGTATTCTTCCCCATAGTCTGGCCAAGTTGATAGCCAGGGACACAGCCGTGAGTACATTGGATGCACTCGCAAACCATCTTATAAATGAAAAGGTGAAGTAGATATGCAAGGTTGATATGGTGGACTAAGCACTAAGTTTATTTGCAAAAGCTAGTTTTATTTCCCAAGAATGTTCATTGGTAGGAAAGAGGTTTTAGTTCTCTAAGTTCCATCTACAGAGGACTTCAAGTGTGTCAACATCATTTGTCAAGTCAAGTCATTCACCGAGTTCACCATTGTCACTTTTAGTCCTGACCAAAAGTCAAGTACAGCTTGCCAACTGTCCATAACCGCGGACTCGGCTATTCGAATAGTTTGAAAACCTCTGCAGAGGGGTACACTTTACCCACAAGATTCGATACATCTGCCGGGAGAAATCCACGGATCGTCATACACAAGTATGCGGGGTTCAGATAATCAAACAGACTCTTTCACTTGTCTACTCTAGTATGGGATCCTTCCCTAGAGCCCGAGACACGGATTTCCCCGTTCCGGCGCCTCTAGTTTTGCCCACTCCGGGATGCCGGACGGATGGAAATCTTCAGGAAGGAAAATTTCCAATAACCACTTGGTTCGGAAGCAACCATGCCTGGAATGCTTCTATAAAGGATGAAACAAGACCTCCCATACTAAAATAAACAAGCTAGGAATAAGCCCCTTCCCATTCAGGGGTAATGTGGTCGTACGGTATGGTTGGCTCCCATAGTACATCACTCGTTGTCATTGAGAAATACATTTCATAGTTCTTAGTCAAGATTAATTTCTTTCATAAAGCCATTATGTAGGAGCAATCTCCAATTCCAGTTTCAAGTTCAAGTGACCACTTTTCAAATAGAGTCTCCCTTATAGATGGCCTCAATTTTATTAGCGACTAAGAAACTATATTGAGTGATGACTACTAAATAGAGTTAGATAAACTCAGCTTGATGCTCTTGCTAAGCAAGATATCACTATTCTTCTATCATTCTACTCTAGCAATTCAATCATGCAATTTACTTAAAACAAGTATAATGCAATATTAAAACTAGGCATTGGGAGTATGAATCAAAAGATGGCTTGCCTTGGTTGGCAAAGTGTCCGGGGTATTCTTCTTCTTCTTGATAATAATCCCCTCCAATATCCTCCTCGGCAATACTAGCGTCTAATAACGAATAAACACAAGCACACAATCACTACACAATGCTAGCAACACATCAAGCACACATCTTTGTTTGCTAACAATAGCATTCATGTTGCATTTTAAGTCATGTTGCATTTTATGGTGTTGGATGGTAAGTTTTTCTTCTAAGTTTTTTTCAAATGTGCAAGTTAGATTCTCTACTAAGTGTCATAAGTTGTTCACTTTCTAAGCATTGGTATTGGTTTTAGAGGTATTAAGACTAGTTCAAGTGGGATGGATCCACTAAGTGATTTGGTAAAGAGGGCAACTTAACTCTAAGTGGGCAATAGTGATCTATCATTTTATGTTACAAGATAGGATTGAGTTAGGGTTTAATTGTCAACACTAATAGGGTTTGGAGTTGATTAGGGTTGACTAACAGTAAGAGGGGTCATTGGTGAGGTCACATTTTAATTTTCATGATTTTTGATGGCTTAAATAATTTTCTAGAAATATTCTATGGTTAATAAAGCTAGGGTCACACTATTCATATCTAATTAAATTCTTAACTTATTTTGAAATCTAACCAGTTCTACTGTGTAGAGTATTTTATAAGCTTTCCAACGCATATTTATTTGCTACAAATGGATTTGTAAAACTTTTGGAATTTGAATTGGAAAATCATATCTGAAACAGTTTTGAATCAATTCGAAAAGGCGGGAAACTAAATAAAAATGAATTGGTCCGAATCTAAACTATCTGGGCCCAATTCAGACAAAGCCCGAACGGGCCGGCCCATACCGCTTCGCTGCGGCGGGAAAAGAATAAAAACAGGAGCTGACAGGTGGGGTCGTGGTGTCAGCTCACTTAACTATCCCGAATCGGTACGCTATCGTCAGATCAAGATCCAACGGCTCCTGGTCATCGTCTCGACGGAGAAGGGCGGAGCTCACCTGCGTTGCAGAGAAGACTGTTCGACGGCGAGGGCGCGGCGTAGAGGATGCAGAACTCGACGGCGATGTGCGGGATCGGCTACGGCGTGACTCCTCCTCCGATTCCCAGCGGCGGCTGGCTCCCAGGTTGTCGAACGCGGCGGTGCTCCGCGCGTCCAGTACCTCACCGGCGTTGCAGGTGTCGATGAACTAGAGCGAGCGGG
Source organism: Dactylis glomerata (assembly GCA_007115705.1). Lineage (NCBI taxonomy): Eukaryota > Viridiplantae > Streptophyta > Magnoliopsida > Poales > Poaceae > Dactylis > Dactylis glomerata. The sequence goes on from QXEO01000426.1 coordinate 83,961, forward strand.
GTGAAACGGGGTTGTCTGGGAGGTAGCTGGGGACTGGGCGAGGCTCTCCGTTTGATCGGCGGGGGTATTTATAGGGCTGAGCGTCGGGGACGAAGGCGTCCAGAAGCTCGACGGCACGGGGGCCCTGGCAGCGTTTGGAGCTCGCTCCGGTCACGGCGGTCTCGGGGGCATGCTGGGAGGGTGCTGGCTCGGCCGCGGAGTGCTGTGTGTCTGCTCTGGCGCCTCCAAGGTGGTCGGCATCGTGCAGGGAGAAGAGGAACTGGGAGGGGGCCCTGGGCGCACATCTCTTCTTCCCTCCTCTTCTCATGGCTTGGGTCGGGGCTGGGGGCGCTGGAATCGATCGAGGCACCGTCCAGGAGCATGGCTACAGCGCTGGAGCGAGCCAGAACAGTGCAGCCACAGTGAGTTCGATTTGGTTTGATTTGCTTCTGCCAGTGTTCGACGAAATGCCCGCAAGAGTTTGAAATTTGAATTTTTGAAATTTTCCAGTTTGAGTGATCAACATATTGGCCAAGGTGTCCTGTCATATTTTTGTTATAAGGAAAGAAGAAGTTTTGCAGAAATCTTATTTCAAATTTTGGGATAGTCACTGTTTCAGATTCAAACTTTGGTTCAAGTTTGGGTGATGCTCTAGTTTGAATTTTGAGTGGATTTTTGTTGGTTGAGTTAGTATGTAACTTGGTTAAGCTCAACTAACAGACCAGACATGAAGGTGATTAACAGATTCCTTAATCTAAGGGCTCAAAGTGGTGTAGTCAAACAGATTTCCTAGATCAACTCAATCTTCTCTTTTTCTTTCTTATTTTTATTTCTGGTTTCTTTGATTCTTATAATCTTTCTCAATTGATTCTGTTGGTTCACTCAGAATTATCTAGCCAATGATCAATCAAAAATAACACACATGAAATCATAGAATACTTAGAATAGAAAACACATGTATGCATAAAATAATAGAGAAAAAGTTTTATCTGGGTCCAAAATTTGGTACTTTATTTAATAAGAAGTGGATTACAATTTCTGAGTTGTTACAATCTTCCCCCCTTAAAAAGGATCTCGTCCCCGAGATTCACTAGTTAAGAACTAAAAAGATTGGGAAACTCTTTCTGAAGGTAATCTTCTCGTTCCCAAGTAGCTTCATCTTCGGTGTGATTACTCCACTGAACCTTCAGAAACTTGATGCTTCGGGTTCGAGTGGTTCTATAGGCTTCCTCGAGGATACGGATAGGCATTTCACGATAAGTCAAATCCTTGTTGATGTCCACAGAACGGTGATCAATATTCTTGAAAATTTCTGGCTTCTCCGGCACTTCAAGACATTTCCGAAGTAAAGACACGTGAAAGACATCGTGCACTTCAGACAATTCCGGGGGCATTTCCAGCTGATAAGACACTTCTCCCTTGCGGTCTAGTATCTTGAAGGGTCCAATATATCTTGGTGCGAGCTTTCCTTTTACTTGGAATCTTTGCATTCCCTTGAGGGGTGATACTCTGAGGTAAACAAAGTCTCCACTCTTGAAAGTTAACTCTCTCCGTCTCTTGTCGGCATAACTCTTCTGTCTTGACTGGGCTGCCTTGAGATAGTCCCGAATCATGCGAACCTTCTCCTCGGCTTCTTGCAGAATGTCTGGCCCAAATATCTAACTGTCTCCAGTTTCTGACCAATTCAAAGGGGTACGACACTTTCTTCCATACAAAGCTTCAAATGGGGCCATTTGCAAACTGGCTTGATAACTGTTGTTGTAGGAAAACTCCGCGAAGGGCAGACAATCTTCCCACTTAGCCCCGTTAGCTAGAACACAGGCTCTCAACATATCTTCAAGTATTTGATTCACTCTTTCAGTCTGTCCATCAGTCTGAGGGTGGTAAGCGGTGCTGAATGCTAATTTGGTTCCCAAGGCTTGATGCAAACTTTTCCAAAATCTTGAGGTGAACTGGGTTCCTCGATCAGAAACTATGGTTTTAGGGACTCCATGCAAACTGACAATTCTGGATAAATACAAATCTACTAGCTGTCCCGAGTTATAAGTGGTCTTGACAGGAATAAAGTGGGCAACTTTGGTCAGTCTATCCACAATGACCCAAATAGAGTCATTCCCATGGCTAGACCTTGGAAATCCAGTGATGAAATCCATTCCAACAGATTCCCACTTCCATTCCGGAACTTGCAAAGGTTGCAGCAATCCCGCATGACGTTGATGTTCAGCCTTGACTCTTTGGCAAATATCACACTTGGATATAAACGATGCAATCTCACGCTTCATTCCATGCCACCAAAATTGTTCCTTCAAATCTTGGTACATCTTAGTTCCACCGGGGTGAATGGAGTAAGGGGTCTCATGGGATTCCTTCATAATCACTTCCTTCAATTCTGAATCAGCAGGCACACAAATACGTCCTTTATACCAAAGAACTCCTTGATCATCTTCTTCAAATCCTGGCACCTTGCCGGAACTAATTCGGCGCCTGATTCCGTCAATACTCTCATTTCCCTTCTGGGCTTCTTTGATTTGGCTCATCAAGGTGGGTTGAAACTCAAGGTTGGCTAGGAATCCTTGACTGACTAATTCCAATCCAAATCTTTCAAACTCTTGGTGCAACATAGGTTGCTCTTCCTTGATCATCATATTCAACGAACACGGCTTCCTACTCAATGCATCGGCCACTACATTGGCCTTACCGGGGTGATAATGGATTTCCAAATCATAATCCTTGATCAACTCTATCCATCTTCTTTGCCTCATGTTCAACTCCTTCTGAGTGAAAATATACTTCAAACTCTTGTGATCAGTGTAGATCTCGCAACGGTTGCCCATCAGATAGTGCCTCCAGGTCTTCAGAGCAAGAACTACAGCTGCTAACTCTAGATCATGGGTTGGATAATTTTCTTCATGAGGTCAAAGCTGCCGAGAGAGGTAAGCTATGACCTTGCCTTCTTGCATCAAGACACAACCAAGTCCAAGTTTGGAAGCGTCGCAATAGACATCAAAGTTTTTGGTGATATCGGGCATGGTTAGGACGGGGGCGGTCACCAATCGCTTTTTGAGCTCTTGAAAACTCTCTTCACACTTAGGGGTCCATTCAAACTTCTTGTCTTTCTTCAACAGTTGGCGTGGCCCAGCCCCTGGCCGCGCCCCCTATGTGTGAGGGTGCCTCGAGCCACCTCTGACGATGCCCCTTCGCCTATAAAGACCCCCCAACGGGAAAAACCTAAGTACCCGATCGATTTTCCAGAAACACATCGCGATCTGCCGCCATCATCGACCCAAGATCGGGAGGGTCCATAAGCTCTTCCAGGCACCCTGCCGGAGAGGGGAAACACCACCAGAGGTCTTCTTCATCACCATGCTTGCCTCCGGAGCGATGAGTGAGTAGTCTACCTTGGACTACGGGTCCATAGCAGTAGCTAGATGGTTGTCTCCTCCACCATGTGCTTCATGTTTAGATCTCATGAGCTACCCTACATGATTGAGATCACCGTTATGTAATTTTACATGTTTGGTTTGTTGGGATCCGATGAATATTGGTGTTATGATTGAGTTGCTATACTGAAATATATCTTATGTTATCTCTATGTTGTTTATGATCTTGCATGCTCTCCGTTGTTAGTAGCTATCTTGGCCGAGTAGTTGCTAGTGACTCCAAGAGGGGGTATTTATGCTCGATAGTGGGTTCATGCCTCTATTTAACCTAGGGGAGTGACAGAAACCTCTAAGGTTGTAGATGTGTTGTTGCTACTAGGGAGAAAACAACATTCATATGCTCAAGGGCATATGCTTTGTTTATATTACACACTTTGCTTAATGCAATTATCTGTTGTTCGCAACTTAATACTCATGGGGTGTTCGGACGATATCCCCGTGAGTGGATTATTAGTCATAGATGCAGTTGGATGGCGGTCTATGTATTTTGTTGTAATGCCTAGAGTAAATCGCATAGTGATCTTCTTGACATATCACGTTTATCTTTATTCTATCAATTGCCCAACTGTAATTTGTTTACCCAGCATGTGTTATTTATCTTATGGAGAGACACCGCTAGTGAACTGTGGACCCCGGTCCTATTTCCATCATATTGCTATCACCTGTTTACTTTACTCGCACTGTTTACTTTACTCGCATACTTTCACTGCTTTCCACTCGATATGCTCATAACCTTTGTTTTAAGCAAACCGGTGAGATTGACAACCTCATCGTAAGTTGGGAACAAAGTACTTGGTTGTGTGTGTGCAGGTTCCGCATTGCTACTGGCTAAAGACGAGTCAACAAGTGTCATTAAACGGCGCCCTTGTTGGAGTGCTATTAAGCCAGTCTATATCACCTTCAGTCGTTTGTCTCTCCTCTCCAAGATCGACATACCTTGGTTTCTTAACTGAGGGAAAAACCTTGCTGCTATATTCATCACACCTTCCTCTTGGGGTTCCCAACAGGCTGGTCATTTACCACGCATCATGACATTTTTCTGGCGCCGTTGCTGGGGAGGAAGTAGAAGACTTCTGCGAGGGGAGTTTTTTTTCGCACGCACATCCTTTACTTTGTTATTGCTTTGCTTTACTTTATTTATTTTTGTCTGCATCGTTTTATCAAAAACCCAAAAAAATTAGAATCCTTGGTAGTTGATTTTACTTATCTGCTTTTAGTTTTGCTGAATTGGCTAATCCTGAAAACACCAAGCTGTGTGACTTTACTAGTACGAACAATAGTGATTTTATCTGCACTCCTATTGCGCCACCTGCTCCTGCTGTAAACTTTTATGAGATTAAGCCTGCTTTATTGAACCTTGTTATGAAAGAGCATTTCTCTGGTGCTAGTACTGAAGATGCTGCAGCTCATCTCAACAATTTTGTTGAGCTATGTGAGATGCAGAAATATAAGGATATAGAAAGTGATATTATTAAGCTAAAGTTGTTTCCTTTTTCTTTGAGAGGAAAAGCTAAAGATTGGTTGCTGTCTTTGACTAAGAATAGTATTGATTCATGGACTAAGTGTAAGGATGCTTTTATTGGTAGATACTATCCTCCTGCTAAAATTATATCTCTGCGTAGCAATATTATGAAGTTTAGTCAGTTTGATAATGAACATGTTGCTCAAGTGTGGGAAAGAATGAAATCTATGATAAAGAATTGCCCCACTCATGGACTGACTAATTGGATGATTGTCCAAACTTTTTATGCATGACTGAAATTTTCTTCGAGGAACCTATTGGATTCAGCTGCTGGAGGCACTTTTATGTCCCTTACCTTGGGCACCGCAACAAAGCTACTCGACAACATGATGGTGAATTATTCCGAATGGCATACCGAGAGAGCTCCACAAGGTAAGAAGGTAAATTCTGTTGAGGAAACCTCTTCCTTGAGTGATAAGATTGATACCATTATGGCTATGCTTGCTAATGATAGGACTCATATTGATCCTAATAATGTTCCTTCAACCTCTTTGGTTGCTCAAGAAGAGCATGTTGATGTGAATTTCATTAGAAACAATAATTTTAACAACAATGCTTATAGGAACAATTTTGCTAGTAACAATTATAGGCCGTATCCTTCTACCAATGGTAATGGTTATGGTAATTCTTATGGTAATTCCTCCAACAACACTAGGGCCGCGCCCTCCGAGATTGAGGTAATGCTCAAGGACTTCATCGGTAAGCAAACTGCTTTTAATAAGTCTGTTGAGGAAAAGTTAGGCAAAATTGATATTCTTGCTTCTAAAGTTGATAGCCTTGCTCATTACTTGAACTTCTGAAATTAAAAGTGTTGCCTAATGATGTGAAAGATAACAATGTTTTTGCTACTGCTAATGCTATTCAAGTTGGAATTGATGAAAATATTAGATTGTTAGCAGAATTGCATGCTAGATGGGAAAGAGAGGATGAGATTGCTAGGAATATGAAAGTTTGTACTATTACTACCTCTGATGATGTTGTTCCTAATGCTAGCAATCCTCTTATTTTGATTGGTGTAGAGAAAACTCCCACTCCTTGTGTTAAAAAGCCTAAAACTGCCAAAACTTTTTCTCAAAAGAGTGCTGAAATTTTTTGGAGTGTAGGAGATGATAGCTCTATTTCCTTTAATGATTTTGATGTTGATGGCTGCAATATATCTGAAGTAATTTTGTTCTTGCAAAAGCTTGCTTTGACTCCCAATGCTAGTTCTTTAAATGTTGCTTTTACTAAGCATATTACCAATGCTCTCATAAAAATTAGGGATGAAAAGTTGCAACAAAAAGCCTCTGTTCCCAAGAAGTTAGAAAATGGTTGGGAACCCATCATTAATATGCATGTTAATGGTTTTGATTGCCATGCTTTATGTGATCTAGGTGCTAGTATTTCTATCACGCCTAGAAAAATTTATGACATGCTTGATTTACCACCACTTGAAAAGTGTTATTATGATGTTCCTATTGCTGATGTTGCTAAGAAGAAACCTTTGGGAAGGATTAATGATGTTCTTATTGTGGTTAATAATAACCTTGTTCCCATTGATTTTCTTGTTATGGACGTTGAATGCCATGCTTCATGTCCTATTATTTTGGGAAGACCCTTTCTTTGAACTGTAGGTGCCATCATTGATATGAGGGAAGGCACAATCAAATATCAATTTCCACTCAATTAAGGTATGGAACACTTCCCTAGGAAAAGGAAGAAATTACTTTTTGACTCTATTCTTAGAGCAAATTATGAGCTTGATACTTCATCTCTTGATGTTACTTGATTCGCAATTTTCTGCGCCTAGCTCAAAGGCGTTAAAGAAAAGCACTCTTGGGAGATAACCCAATGTTTTATTTTCAGTACTTTTTCTTTTATTTGAGTCTTGGAAGTCATTACTACTGTAATGACTGCTCCTTATCCTTTTTATTTCATTGTTGTGCCAAGAGAAGCCTCTAATTTGAGTGAGGTAAGATTTGGGGATGTTGCTGTCCTGAAACTGTTTTCGGTGCTGCACCATAAAAATTCGTATAAATTCTCTGTATATCTTTTGGACCTTCGATTTCTTGTGCATATGCCCCAGGTTATATCCAAACTTTCATTAGTTGAACACTTTTTGATTTGAGCAACATAAAACCCCTCAAAAATTCGTCCTTTGTCAGCTGTTCTGTTTTGACAGATTTCTGCCAATATTTGTGTTTGCCACTTTATCGCTTTCTTTTGAGTTCTTTTGATCACGGAACTTTTGGGGAAGTTGGTACAGTAGTATATGCTTTATATGTGGTGGTTTTAGGTTGAAACCTAAAGCAAAAAGAGGTTGATTATATGTTATGCTACACTAATGTTGCTAATAGATTTGTGTTTAGTTTTGTATGAAGGAAGTTTTCAAGTGTAGGGATTGGAGAATGATGAGCTGAGTTGAAGAATGGACAAAAGCTCAAGCTTGGGGATGCCCATGCATCAACCCAAGAAATATCCAAGAAGTACAAGCGTCAAAGCTTAGGGATGCCCCCGAGGCACCCCTTCTCCATCGGCAAAAATCAGGTCACCTTTCAAGACACTATATTTTTATTGCTTCATGCACTATGTGTTTTTCTTGGAGCGTCAGTTGTTTTAGTTTTCTTTATTAGTTTAGTTTGTTTGCTGCAATAAATGGTTGGACCCCAACAAATTTCTTTTGGAGAAGTTGCCTTGTTTTTCATTTGCCAAGAACGCTCTAGTTTTCATTCTTATCAAAAACCGAGTGTTCTTCTTTTTCTGCTACTGCTTTTGGTTTTCGTTTTCGCCTTGATTTGTGTTCAGATCTTCTTATATTTATTCATCAAGGTGTATTTTTTCCTCTGATCTTTATTGGTTTTCATCAAAAGAGGTGTTTATAAAAAGTTTGAATGGTGTTGGAAAAGAGAAAAAGCTTTATATAAAAAAGTGGTACAAGAAGGAGCTTGTGTAGACTGCGGCTTAGGCTTTTGCATGTCATGTTTGATGTCTTTTTGATAGTATGCTTAGTGGTTTTGCTGTAGCATGACTTGTCTCAAATAACTGAGATTGCTTAATGAGCCTTTGAAAAAATCATGCGTTGTTTTAATTATTTGGAAGCATTATTCTGGTTTTCTCCTTGATGCTTTATTTGGGTTGACTTGGCGCATGCTCACACATGTTAGACTCATACAAAGGCACCAATAGCCTCTATGATCATTTAGTTTTTGACTTTTCATGCCATCTTATGCTTCTTTTACTGTCGCTTTGTTGCTTTGCATGATTATGGCCATTATTGCTCTCTTAGTTGGTCGCTCCCAGTCTTTTGCTAGCCCTCGCCTTGTACTGAGTATGAGCTCTACTCGTGCATCCAACTCCTAAAAACCAAGTTTGCCAAAGTGTCCACCATACATACCTACTAGCAATTTGCTATTCCAAGTAAATTTGACTTGCTTTTATTTTCTCTTCAAATTAAACTCTTACCAATGTTATGCGAAAATTGGTCAGTAAAACTCTCACGAACCGGAAGGCACCCTTTACTTTTTCCTGTTCTTAAAAATTTGACATTGTGATCTCTTATGTTGAGTTGTTATGCTTATAAGTTGTAAGTTGGAGACTAGCCCAGCCATGCAGTCATGGGCAAGCTTTCAACATTGCACTTCTCTTTTGAGTTGATATCGTGATCTTTTGTTTATGGATGCCCGCGGTGTGAAATGAATTGGGAATCTTGTGGGGATCATGGAGTTTGTATGTGTGTTAGGGAAATACCTGGGCCGCCAATCTAAGCCATGCATAATTCATGGTGGAAATTTGCAGCATACCCATAGTGGACATTCGACGACACATCTCAAAATAAAAAGCTAAACAAATGGTAAATAAAAGAGATGTCGAGGTGTTCATTGTCTGCTTGTCCTATCATTTTGATGTGGGCTTGTTCCATGTCATCGGGCATGGAAGTACCCCGTTGGCGGTTCTCGATGATACGCATATTCTTACAATGACAAGAGCCTTGCTTGGGACTCTAAGTAAAGTAGCATGAGGTTTGGGTACTCGTATTCACGGGACACGAGGTTTTAAACTTACGACTTGTCAAGCATATGCATCATAATTGTTCTCGCATTAACTTTAACCATTCAAGATGCTTATGATGGGGGCAATGAGAGCTCAAAGCCGGTAAGTACCATAATTTTTGAAGGTTATAAAACTTGCAATCACTGCTTCCCTCAGTGAAGGGCCTTTCTTTTACTTTTATGTTGAGTCTCCACCTTCTATCTTTATGCACCATTAAGAGAGCATAGTTGTCATTCTTAGTATAATGTGCATTATCCCAAAGTTTTCATTGATTGATTCATATTGTTGGTTTCACTTGTTCTTAAATTATTTGTATCTAGTCGCGCTCTTAAACTTGAAGGTGTCCTATGCATTTATATTTTGCTCTCTATGAAGGACAAGCTGAAAACCATTTGTATGTTTTTCCTTATGATTTGAACACATGTTTGACTTTCATTGTTTCATTTTCATGATCTTTTGTTTGTGTTCATTTTCATGTTTATAACATGATTGCTAAGTTTAAATTATAAAGATTATATCTTTCATGCCCATGTTTTAAGTTCTTATGATCCCAGCTCACAAATGCTTACATACATGATCAAGATTGTGTAGGTGCATGTCCCCTCAAAAATTATTTCTTTTGTTATCACTTACCTACTCGAGGACGAGCATGAGTTAAGCTTGGGGATGCTGATATGTCTCTGACGTATCCATAATTTTTGATTCTCCATACTTGTTTTTACACCATTTGCTTAATGTTTCGTTACACTTCGTGGCACTTTTATGCATTTTCCGGAACTAACCTATTAACAAGTCGCCACAGTGCCAGTTCCCTGTTTTCTGCTGTTTTTGTGTTTCAGAAGTGATACACAGGAAATATTCCCAGAATTGTACGAAACAAGTTCCTGAAGTCTTATTTTTCCCGGAAGCTTCCAGAGATCCAAAGAAGAGTCGGAGGGGGGCCACGAGGGCCCCACACACCAGGGCGGCGTGGCCCAGCCCCTGGCCGCACCCCCTATGTGTGAGGGTGCCTTGGGCCACCTCTGACGATGCCCCTTCGCCTATAAAGACCCCCCCAACAGGAAAAACCTAAGTACCCGATCAATTTTCCAGAAACACATCGCGATCCGCGGCCGTCGTTGACCCGAGATCGGGAGGGTCCAGAAGCTCTTCCCGGCACCCTGCCGGAGAGGGGAATCACCATCGGAGGTCTTCTTCATCGCCATGCTTACCTCCGGAGCGATGAGTGAGTAGTCTACCTTGGACTATGGGTCCATAGCAGTAGCTAGATGGTTGTCTCCTCCACCATGTGCTTCATGTTTAGATCTCATGAGCTGCCCTACATGATTGAGATCACCGTTATGTAATTTTACATGTTTGGTTTGTTGGGATCCGATGAATATTGGTGTTATGATTGAGTTGCTATACTAAAATATATCTTATGTTATCTCTATGTTGTTTATGATCTTGCATGCTCTCCGTTGTTAGTAGCTATCTTGGCCGAGTAGTTGCTAGTGACTCCAAGAGGGGGTATTTATGCTCGATAGTGGGTTCATGCCTCTATTTAACCTGGGGGAGTGACAGAAACCTCTAAGGTTGTAGATGTGCTGTTGCTACTAGGGAGAAAACAACATTCATATGCTCAAGGCCATATGCTTTGTTTACATTACACACTTTGCTTAATGCAATTATCTGTTGTTCGCAACTTAATACTCATGGGGTGTTTGGACGATATCCCCGTGAGTGGATTATTAGTCATAGATGCAGTTGGATGGCGGTCTATGTATTTTGTTGTAATGCCCAAAGTAAATCGCATAGTGATCTTCTTGACATATCACGTTTATCTTTATTCTATCAATTGCCCAACTGTAATTTGTTTACCCAGCATGTGTTATTTATCTCCACTACTTATAAAAGAGCAAACTTGGCAGGAAAAATGGATCCCAGCCGTCTATCCACAGAAATCCAACTGCCCAGATCGATTTGTTCTCCCCACCTCACGCTAAATTTCCGCGCCCGCAGAACCACCGTCCTCATCATCTCCCCCACATCCAGCCTAGGCCTACGATCATGAAGTAGCTTTGTTGCCCTTTCTCCGTAACTTCCGCTCGATCCTGCCCGATGATGCCTCTAGAACGGGCCGCCAAGCCCTCAACCGAAGATGCATGCTCACCCTTCCATGGCCACGACTAAGACGTGGGGCGTGCAGGCGGCGCATCCACGCGAGGGCTCATCGCCCTGCCTGCACTCTCACATGCCCGTATGATCCCGCCGACGCCAACACCACCCAATGCCTCAGTCTCCTGGATGCAGCCGCTATCCTCACCTCGCAGGCCTGGATGTCGCCGCCTCGCGCCTCACGGACCACGTGTGGAGCCGCGGAAGGCACTTCCCTGTGCCTGATGCGTCGGGGCATTTGAGTGTCCTCGCCCCAACATCCACCGATCAATCACCATGCACGCTCGGATCAAGGGGTCAGCAGACGAACCATCAGGATGCCCGCAACGCGACGCAGATGTCTTGATCAGCCGCGTACGGATAAGGATCGGCATCTGCACCATCGTGCTGCCATCTCCGTTGACCGTCAGTCCCATAGGTTTCAGAAGTCTGATGCAATGCTGAAGCTAGGGAGTATGTGAACAGGTGAGCACTTGATGTCTCTTCGCTGATTCCCACTGTATTTCTGTTCGATGAAATTCGTAATAGTTCTATAGTCAGCTTGGATCCAGCGATTTTTTATGAGACTACTATGTTGCAACTTCACACAAAAACATAATCAACAGATAGACAGAAGGGAGCCTGCAGCATAATGTTTTCATTCCTTTACAAGATTCAGTAGAATGGCATCTGGTTAGATTTTTACAACGAATACGACAGTACTGATAGATCTATTGTTCTTGATCTTTCTTGTAATTCAGGGTTGTATGGCTTGCAAGATTGATGGGTCGTGCATAAATATCTCACATTTGTTGTCTCAACTTAAGCTATGTCTCATGTACAATTGAAGTACGACAGTTCTTCTATGAATTGGACACAAACGTTCTGATTGATTTGAGGCATAGATATACCATATGAAAGCATTTAGGTCTGGTACTATTCTGTAATTAGAAGCTCACCATTGATGTCTTCCACACCAGCGATGACCGATGCGTTACTGCTTTCACGAGTCGATGGCAAGTCCCAGCAATGGAGGAGCTCGCCTGCTACTATGGCTTTGTGGTGAGCAGCAGCCTGGAGTTTCTTATGCCATTCTTACCTGAGGTTTGTTGATCTTCTCTGGACTGTATCAATTCGATTGCTATCATCAGCAGGAAATAATGATATAACTATGCATCTTATCGTAGCGGCCATATTAGCATATAATGTAATTCTTGTAGTGAATAGTGGCAGATAACTGTACATAGTAGCAAATTGTTGTCTGGGTGGAATAGAAGTAGTTGTAGTCTTGCAGATATTAAAAGTCATAATATTTCAAATAAAGTCTTATGTTGAAATGAAAAAGTTATCTTCCTGTGCGTAAGAATGTATATTACCAGTTGATCCGGTTTGGAAAAAAGATTTATCACTTCCCTGAGAAATTGCCAAGCTACTTTTCCCTTAACTTTCCACCAGCATATATTTGATATTTTCCACTTACCTCTCCTGTGCAGGTGTTGGTGTAGACAGTGCTCAAAACAAATGGGCAAATGATACGACCCAATTTGGCGATATATACTACAGAAACTGAAAGTGGTATGACCGTGTAGCAGTTCTTTCTTTGCTCCTTGTATGAATGAATCAAGACTAATTTTTCTGATTACGTCCTATTATCTTTTTCATGTCATTTGGTAATTGCTCAATCTTCTAATCCCATATAGAAGGTGTCCTGAAAAGTGTGCATGTATCTTTAGTTCTTTACTCTTTATATTATAATAATTTGTTAATTGTGGTTTAATCTTGTTTATGGTTTGTACAGAAGTTTAGAATGAAAGCAACTTGCCTGATAGATAGTATACCCAAGAAAGCTAAAGTTACCTGGCCTCAAGGAAGGTTAACCTGACCCCTAATTTCGGCCATTTTGTTTCTTTAGTATATCGCCAAATTAAACACATAAAACAAACTATTAACGCTATGATTGAGTAGACGTGCGTTGCACGTGCACGCTTACTAGTCTTATGGAGAGACACCGCTAGTGAACTGTGGACCCCGGTCCTATTTCCATCATATTGCTATCACTTGTTTACTTTACTCGCACTGTTTACTTTACTCGCATACTTTCACTGCTTTCCACTCGATACGCTCATAACCTTTGTTTCAAGCAAACCGGTGAGATTGACAACCTCATCGTAAGTTGGGAACAAAGTACTTTGTTGTGTGTGTAGGTTCTGCGTTGCTACTGGCCAAAGACGAGTCAACAAGTGTCGTTAAACGGCGCCCTTGTTGGAGTGCTATTAAGCCAGTCTGCATCACCTTCAGTCGTTTGTCTGTCCTCTCCAAGATCGACATACCTTGGTTTCTTAACTGAGGGAAAAACCTTGCTGCTATATTCATCACACCTTCCTCTTGGGGTTCCCAACAGGCTGGTCATTTATCACACATCAAACACTCATTCCAAAACCTTCACAGTGGAGTCCTCCGCAAACCATGAGTCCTGGATGTCAACATAGGTGCCCAGATTTCTTTCCTGCAACGTGTGCAACATACAGACAAACGAGTCATACGAGTCAAAGAATGACCTAAATCGCGTCTCCAACGCCTTCTGTTTAGCCCTCCAGGCCTTACCGTAAGATATGTTGTACTTGTATCTCTGCTTCACTGTCTTTTGGATAGCCTTTACCTCCATAGCTTTGCCCTTGACTATCTGGGTATGAAATAGTCGAGCTACGAGAGTGGAACTCAGGTTCTTATGATCCACCAACTGGTTCCTAATAATACATGTGTGCTGCACATGGTCGCTCACCACCCAGAAGGTGTCATTCTTGCAGACGTAGCCATGCACCCTAGCGGGACATCTCTCCTTGGTACATTCCACTGTCAAATATTTCTTGTTTGATGCAACTGTTTTAAATACCCTCTGCATGGACATTGCCCAGCTAGTTATTGCATCCTGAAGACATTACTTGTCGGGATATAATGAACCGACTGAGATGCTATTCGGGTGATACTCCCATGCCGAATCATGTCCCTCGTTCACTCTCATTAAATTTGAGAAGTCATGATTCCATTCTTTTGGAATCGGGGCCTCCTCCTGATCATCTTCTTCATCTTCTTCATCAGAGTCAGATGAATTAATATCATCAGCATCTCCATCAACATCTTCCGCTTCCATCTGCTGCTGCAAAACCTCATCTTCATTGTCTGAAAATATCTCGCCACCTGCATCATCTTCCGCTGCACCTAATGCATGACTGCTCTGCCCTGTTTCATACCTAATGTCGTCGGCATATGACATGGCCACAGCAGGCTCATCAGCTGGTTGCATGCTCTACGAAGAACCAAAACCAATTGCTTGGCTGCTGTGGCTTGACTCGGCCTCCCCTCCGACAGTAATCGGCTTCGCAACCACAAGGGCGATTGGGGAAGTTTCCCGGCGCTCACACCCTTTCAACCAGCCGACCCACTGATAGGTACGCTCTATCTCTTTCAACTGACAATATATATTGCTAGTTGAGTTGCCCCACAAAGCTTGTAAGCTGACAGTGTACAGCTTACGATCCCATCCTAAGAACACCATTAAAATCCTTTTGAATTCCCCAATACGGATACTCTGAGGATCAGTCAACTCCAACACATGATACTCAAAGTCACTAAGATCAGCTCCAGCATCACTGCTATGGACCGCACCGTACCCATAATGAATAACAAATTTAACTAATCCACACATTATCCTGCTACAAAAAATTCCTACTCCCATCAACTACACCGCTATAATATATCTACACACAATTACAAAACAACCATTCCCAGATAAGAATTTTACCCTCGTAGCATGCGAAACCACCACCTCGATAATTCCTCAAGTCACACCACTTCGAACGCACCAGAATCAACAAGAACACTATAACCTGGAGAATACAAGACAACAACATCAAGAACGCTACATAATACAACAAGAACACTATAACACCTACATGAATTTGTACACAAACTACACCTACATGAGACTAAATGCACCAATAATATTTCTACACAATTTAGCCTATATCTCTACACAGCTAAACTATATATTAACAAAAAATACACGACCACCGTATAAGATTAACATTTTACCCTTGTAGCTTGAAAATCACCACATTGCACCAGCCTCACGTCACACCGCTTCTGCAGCTATGAAATCAACCTGTAGAACACAAGAACAACAAGAACAATATCAAGAACAGATGAACAGCTATAGGAAAACTAACACCAACTACACCAAAATGCGACTAAACGAACCAACGAAATTTATCTACAAGCTAACCCATATGTAGATCGGGCTCTCCTCTACTTCTTGCAACAAATCTCACTTAATTTGATCAAGAAATGACCTCAAAATCAAAAGAAAACAGATTTGAGAAGAAAGAGTGTGAGCTGCGTGAGAGAGAAGTGAGCTGCGTGAAAGAGAAGTGAGTGAGTGAGAGGAGTGAGTGAGAGAGCAGGGAGTGAGTGAGAGAGAAGTGAGTGAGAGAGCACAGGCAGGGGGACACCGAATGGTTTTGGCAGTGCATGCACACTAATCGCGTCCGCCGGATTCGACATGTCGGAATCATGTCGGCCGGATACGACAGCCGCTTTCTCGGGCCTTGAGGGCGTGTCGGCATGTAGGAAAGAAAGGAGTCACGTCCGCCAAATGCGAGTAGTACCTAATCGCATCCGCCAAGTGGGATTAGGACTAATCGCGTTCGCCGGTCACGATGCTATCCTAGATTCGGAATTGCTGCAAATAATGTCTTACTTCTGTAAATTCTGAAAAAAATGCAATATAAAAAAATTGCGGAATATTCAACTGTTTTATAAAATGCTTAGATCCAAGTAGTGTGTAGCTATCCTTTAAACCCCACCTGTTAGGATGCTAAATACTTTGAAAAATATTGATGCCACGCTTTGATCACTTGTTAAAGTTGTTTTATGAACAGATTAAGAACTTCTACTAAAATGAAACACTTGGGTGGATTGGTTTGATAAGAAGAGTGCGATGTAGGTGATTTCTGGGGCACAGGCCTCGTCGAGAGGATGTGTACGCAGAATGCCACTCGGGATGGCCACCCAGGAACAAAGAGATTAATATGTCTTCTGTGCCTTAGAGTACTTCTAGTGCAGCCTTATGACAATATGGGCTCTGTCTTGACTAACTAGGATGTGAGGGTTCAACTTGTGTGCAAGACATTGGCTGGTAGCAGAATTATAGGTGGGAACGGGTCTTGCCAGTATGGTTGCTCTCTCCTTCTGAAAGGTCTTGTCTCATTCTTCTCTCTGGGTAGAATGGGTCTTAAGGTGAAAGTGCACAACCCCTGCAGGGTGTCAAACTAATCGATTAGCCGTGTCCCAGTTATGGATAATTTGAGACTCTAGACATGGAATGTATGGATGAATCTCATCACCATTTTTGAATCTTATATTTACTAATTGGAGGCACCATACGAGCCCCCATGTTGATCCTCAGGTTTAAGGAATTTTAACCATCAGATTGACGTGTGATTTATGTTTAACCGTAGGATCATGTACGAGACCTTTTCCCGGAGTAACTCCTAGACGTCTCCTCTGTCGCTACGAGTAACAAAGGAAAAAAAGATCCCCGATCCCTGATTTTTATTGCTCTGGCGGCGGCGAGTTCAGTCGTGTAGCAATCGTGGTTCCCAACTCATGCACGGGATCAAGGCAGAGAAGCATATCCCCTACCTTGGCCACTCCCGCACGTGTGTTGCTTTGATCGAGATGGAAGCAAAATTTTGAGGCAAATTTTGGCATGGATTGACTGATCTGCGGCGGCCGCCACTCTCAACAATACTTTGAAGAAAACAGCAGTGAGACCTTGCCATGATTGATATATTCCGCACAGCTCTTTGCAGTTCGTGATTTCAGGTAAAAACGATGGATTACTTTTTCCTACTACGTGTGTGTGATCAATCTATTACTGCGTATCCAAAGCTCTTCCCAGTGCATCATATTTTTTTGGCTCTTCTGTGTACCGACGCCTAAGCCTCAGAAATTGATGCACAGATTTGATTATTTTTATACAGTGATTAGTTTGTTAGGAGTAACAACGACTTCTGGCCTGCAGTTTTAATGTTTGGTGCTTGCTCTGCACATCAGTGCTCACGCTTGGCGTATATGGTCCATAGAGGAATTCTCCCATTGGTTCAATCCCCTCAGGGTGGCATAAATGTTACTGAAAAGAAACTCTCTGGGTACTCTGTTAGGAGGTGGCCTACAAAATATAGGTGATGCACGTGCAAAGTCAAGAATAGAATTTAGAGTAATTATTGATTAACATTGCAGTACATTGATGCTACTTAAGTTTAATATAAGCTATTCGATACAACTGGCATGCCTTGGTTAGTCTTATTTGATTATCACTAAAATTATTTTCTTATCCGCACAACTATATAACAAAAATAAGGTAGTATAACCAAAAAAAAACTTACTCTTTATGGCATCAGTTACGACATCTTATTCACACAGGCTCCGATCCTTCTGTTAACATATTTTGACCATGTAAAGAAAAAGGAGGTTGGTTTATCTAATTTGTAAAGCATAACTCAACAGTTACTTTTTTTATTAAAAGGAATTTCTCCGGATTTCGTGAAAAGAAAGCCAAATAGCACTTCCCAGCCAATGGGTATGATCCTTTACCAACTACAAAGAGGGGAACTTAACAGTTGGTAGCAAACTGATAGCAAGTTTTATTTTCGAGATGAAACATGATAGGAGGTTTACTGTTTGACCGCATATTTTATTAGTTATTTTACCTTTTCCCTATACACATGTAGGGCAATGAGGATGTTGAGTTCAATGACACTTGATAAAGTTAATAACTCTATGCATTAGGAGTTAGGGAAATCAAAATGTAATATTTATAAGGTCAATTTCGATGTCTCTGACTTACAGTTGTCATTTGTCCTGCTTCGATATATTTACGCCTTAGCACTCCTTGAAAATATGACTTGATTCCTTCTATTGATCTTTGACAAATATGACGAGCACACACGACCAGAATCCGGATCAACACAAATTTGATCTGTAGATTTCAGTTTTTACATGCCTCTATCATTGATTATATAAATATTCAGAGGTGTCTCACGTTCTTACCAATTGGGGAATGGTTGTTTGGACCAATCATGCACATAGGCATCCATAGTTACGCATGTGCTTTCTAGATATTTTTCTGTGCCCGGACACTGCAATATTTTTATCTACCAGATGGTCCAGAAAATTACATAAAAAGTAGTGAGATAAAGTGGACGCTAGAGTTCTCCCAAGTCATTCTACATGGATGCATGGTTTGAAAATTTACGGATGAATTTCTCATATTAGCGGTGATTCTTTTTAAAGCAGCCACACATGCTATGGAGTGATCATTGCGTATAGGCAGTTGCCATCAGTATATCGGATATACTATATCCAAACTTATATCCTTTTCCTTTTACTTTCTATATTATTCCTTTTTGCCGTTCTATTATGTAGTTGGAAAATTCAAAGATCTCCACTGAATACAAATAACAATGTTATAACTTTTTTGCACTTTACTACATGAAAGACTATGTTACACAATCATTAATCTAGGAAATCGTGTCCATTTAGGATCTAACCATAGAAAATATGCTCCTTTTAAACTATTCTATAAAATGAGCATTTTGAATTAGTTGCATTGGTAAATTAATTTATATAATCCATTATTTAATTACTAATCGCTTACCATATATCTTTATCTGTTAGCCACGTGCTGGAGCACGGGTTGACGACTAGTGCTTAAAACTTGTCTAGAAACCCCTAGGTTAGGGGCTCAGGGCCATTCACTGCGAGGGGTGGTGGTTTCTGTTGTTCCGACTTTGTTGAGTTTCACCCAGTGCTACATACCTAGCTAGTATGTAGTATTTGGGGGTTATTTCGACCCTTTAAAAATATAAAATTTTGAAATAAAGTTTTGAAAGGAATTGTAGGATAAAATTGGCTTTATGCAAATTAACCCAAAAGATCCACTAGCCCAATATCATGTAGATAGCTCTTTCACAACAACCACCCAATATGTGTCATTTGCCAGTACATTATTGTACTGACCCCCATTCATGGGGCTGCATATTCAAATGTGCAGGTTATTCTGATGAGGAGTGAGTTGATAGGATCCCGAGTCTACATTCCAATATGACTGCATGTGGCACATGGTGAAGATGAAGGCTCACTACTACCCTAGTTTCCATTGTGTTTATGTTACGTTGAACTGTGTTATTTGAGCTAGTCCATGTGACTAAGCTGGTTTGTTAGATTTGAAGACTTATGTATCTGGATCCACGTTGTAATATTTGATACTATGCAATAAATACTCTGTTTTGTTCTGTGGTGCTATCATTGATCCAGGGAATAGCACTTAATACAGGTGTTCCACCTTAAACCAAAGGTGGGGCATTACAAATGACCTCTCCTTATCATTTTTATTTCGTTTTTGTGCCAAGAAGAACCTCTAATTTGAGGAAGGTAAGATTTGGGGAAGTTGTTGTCCTGAAACAGATTTCTGCGCTGCACCGTAAAAATTCGTGAACATTCTTAGAATATCTTTTTGATCTTCAATTTATTGTGCACATGCCCCAGGTTATTTCCAAACTTTTATTAGTTTTGCACTTTTCGATTAGAGCAACAGAAGGTCCTCAGAAAAATCGATCTTTGTCAGTGTTCTGTTTTGACAGATTTCTGCCACTATTTGTGTTTGCCTCTCGATCGCTTACTTTTTGAGTTCTTTTGATCACGGAACTTTTGAGGAAGTTGATACAGTAGATTATGCTTTAATGGATGGTATATTTGAGTTTGAGACTGAACCAAAAGAGTAGATTTACTATCATGCTTACACAAATGTTGCTAATAGAATTGTGTGAAGTTTTGTATGAAGGAAGTTTTCAAGTGTAGGGAAAGAGAGTGATGAGATGAGATGAAGTATGGACAAAAGCTCAAGCTTGGGGATGCCCATGTCACCCCAAAAAATATCCAAGAGGTACATGCATCAAAGCTTGGGGATGCCCCGAGGCACCCCTTCTTCATCGGCAAAAATCAGGTCACCTTTCAAGACACTATATTTTTATTGCTTCGTGTACTATGCGTTTTTCTTGGAGCGTCTTTATTTTTGCTTTTAGTTTTCTTTTGTTTTGTTTGCTGCAATTAATGGTTGGACCCCAACAAATTTTTTTTGGAGAAGACACACTCCGTTTTTCATTGCCAAGAACACTCTAGTTTTCACTCTTATCGTGCAACGAGTGTTCTCTTTTTCTAGTACTGCGTTTAGCTTTCGTTTTTCACCTTGATTTTTTTTCAGATCTTGTTATATCTTTGTATCAAGGTGTATTTAGACCTCTGGTCTATGTTGGTTTTCATCTTAGAAGAGTTTATTGAAAAAGGTTGAATGGTGTTGGAAAAGAGAAAAAAGTTTCATGCCTATAGTGGTACAAATGGGAGCTTGTTTAGACTGTGGCTTAGACTTTTGCATGTCATGCTTGATGTTATTTTGATAGTATGCTTAGTAGTTTTTGCTGTAGCATGACTTGTCTCAAATGACTGAGATTTCTTAATGTTCCTTTGAAAGAATCATGCGTTGTTTTTATTTTATGGGAGCATATTGCGGTTCTCTCCTTTTATGCTTTATTTGGGTTGACTTGGTGCATTCTTACAACATGTTTGACTTTACCAAGTGGCATAAGCCTCTATGATCATTTGGTTTTTGACTTGTGATACCACTTTATGCTTCGGTTAATGAAGTTTTGTCGCAATGCATGATTATGACCGTTATTGCTCTCTTAGTTGGTCGCTCCCAGTCTTTTGCTAGCCTTCATTTTGTACTGTGAGGGAATACTTCTCGTGCATCCAACTCCAAAAAACCAAAGTTTTCCAATGTGTCCACCATACATACCTATTAGCAATTTGCTATTCCAAGTACATTCGACTTGCTTTTATCTATCCTTCAAATTAAACTTTTTGTGTTATGTGAGAATTAGTCAGTAAATCTCTCACGAACCTGACGGCACACTTTACTTTTCTGCCTTTAATAATTTTGACCATTGTGGCTCTCTTATGTTGACGTTATGCTTGCAAGTTGTAAGTTGGAAGTTACCTAGCCATGCCATCATGGGGCAAGCTTTCAACATTGCACTTTCTCTCATTTAGTTGATATCGTGATCTTTTGTTTATGGATACCTGCGATGTGAAATAAGTTGGAAAGTTGAGATCTCATGGAGTTTGTATGTGTGTTAGAGAAACACCTGGGCCGCTAATCTAAGCCATGCATCATTCATGGTGGAAATTTATAGCATGCCCATAGTGGACATTCGACGACGCATCTCTAAATAAAAATCTATACCCATGGTAAATAAAAGAGTTGCCGAGGTGTTGATTGTCTGTTTGTCTTGTCATTTTGATGTGGGCTTATTCCATGTCATTGGGCAAGAGGTACCCCATTGGCGTTCTCGATGATACATGTATGCTTACAATGACAAGAACTTGCTTGGGACCTAAGTCGAGTAGCATGAGGTTTGGGTATTCGTACTTCATGGGATATGAGATTTTCAACTTATGATTTGTTAAGTATATGCTTCGTAATTGTACTCGCATTAACCTTAACCACTCAAGATGCCTATGATGGGGGCAATGAGAGATAAAAGCTAGTAAGTATCATAATTTTTGGAGGTTTATAAAACTTGCAATCACTGCTTCCCTCTGTGAAGGGCCTTTCTTTTACTTTTATGTTGAGCCTCCACCTTCTACCTTTATGCACCGTCAAAGAGAGCATAGTTGTCATTCTGAGTTTATTGTGCATAGTCCCAAAATTTATTATTGATTGATTCATGATTATGGTTTGCTTGTTCTTAAATTATTTGTATCTAGTCGCCCTCTTAAACTTGAAGGTGTCCTATGCATTTATATTTTGCTACTCGATGAAGGACAAGCTGAAAAGCACTTTGCTATGTTTTTCTATATGGTTGAAACACACACTTGACTTTCAATGCATCCTTACCCATGATCTTTTGTTTGTGTTATGTTTCATGTTATAACATGGTCGCTAAGTTTTATTTTCAAGATTATGTCTTTTATGCCCATGTTTTAAGTACTTTGATCTCAGCACTCAATGCTTTACATCATTGATCAAGATTGTGTTGGTGCATGTCACCTCAAAAATTATTGTTTTGTTATCACTTACCTACTCGAGGACGAGCGGGAGTTAAGCTTGGGGATGCTTGATACGTCTCAAACTTATCTATAATTTTTGATGCTCCATGCTTGTTTATACACCATTTGCTTTGTGTTTTTTACACTTCGTGGCTTTTTTATGCATTTTCCAGAACGAACCTACTAACGAGATGCCACAGTGCCAGTTCCCTATTTTCTGATGTTTTTGTGTTTCAGAAAAGCTACACAGGAAATATTCTCAGAATTGGGCGAAACAAAAGCCGAAGTTCCTATTTTTCCTGACACGAGACGGAATCCAAAGCAGAGACGGAGGGGGACCAGGGGCCGGCCACACCATGGGGTGGCGCGGGCCAGCCCCTGTCCGCATGTAACAACTCAGAAATTGTAATTCACTTCTTATTAATTAAAATACCAAATTTTTGGACACAGATAAAACTTTTTAGCTATTATTTCATGCATACATGTATTTTCTATTATATGTCTTTTATGATTTCATGTGTGTTATTATTTGTTGTGCAATAGTTAGTTAATTCTAACTTAACCAACAGAAGCAATTGAGAAGAATTATAGGAACCAAAGAAACAAGAAACAAAAGAAAGAAAGAAAAAGAGAAGAATAAGATGATCTAGAAACTGTTATTGACTACCCTACTTTGAGCCTTCAGAATAAGAAATCTGCAACTCACCTCATTGTTTGGCCAGTTTGTTGAGCTTCACCAAGTCACATACAAACTCAACCAAGAAGTTGCTACCCAAAATTCAAATCAGAACATCACTCAAACTTCTGTCAAACTTTGAATCTGAAATAGTGACCATACCCTATTTTCAAATATAAATTTTTGCAAAACCTGTTATTTCTCCAGAACAAAAATATGACTGGAAACCTTGGCCAATATGTTGATCACCCAAAGTGGTAGTTTTCAAAATTTCAAATTTGAAATTCTTGCGGGCAATTCGTCGAACACCTGGCAGATGAAATCGAGCCAAATCGAAGCTACTGTGAAGATCACTGTTCTTGCTCGCCCAAACCCTGTCGCCATGCTCCTGGACGATGCCGCGGTCGAGCCCAGCGCCCCCTGCCCCGACCCGAGCCGTGAGAAAGGGAGGAGAAGAGGAGACAGCACCCAGGACCCCCCTCTCTTCTTCCCAGCTTGTTGCACGTCGCCGACCACCCTGCCCTCGCCAGCACCGACCCACAGCACGCCGCAGCCGAGACCAAAGCCCCCCAGCACGCGAGCAAGGCCGCCGTGCCCAGTGTCGCTCGACGCACGCGCCCAGGGCGCCCGCACCGGCGAGCTACTGGACGCCCTCACCCTCGACGCTTCGGCCTATAAAAGGCCCCTCCGATCAAACGAGGAGACGCACACCACTCCCAGCTACCACCCAGACACCATCTCTCCCTCCCTCTCGCTCTAGTTCGTCGACGCCTGCAACGCCGGCGAGGTACTGGACGCGGAGAGCGCCGCCGTGTTCGACCACCCTGGAGCAAGCCGCCGCTGGGAATCAGAGGAGGAGCCACGCCGGAGTCGTTTCCACCCCTCGCTGACAAGTTCTTCTTCCTCTACGCACGCCGCCGTCGCCGTCGTCGTCTTCACTGCTCGCAGGTGAGCTCCGCCCCTCTCCGTCGAGCATGAAGCTTGGGAGCCGTTGGATCTAGATCGTTCGGTAGCGTACCGGTTCGAAGAAGTTAAGTGACCTGACCAGTGGGACCCCCCTGTCAGGTCCAGTCTTTATTTCTTTCCCGCCGTGCGAATTGTTTTCTGGGCCAGCCCGTTCGGGTTTTCGTTTGAAATAGGCCCATTCTGTTTAGAATCGGTCCGTTTCCTTTTTATTTAATTTCCTGCCCGTTTGAATTATTTCAAATATGATTCAGATATGATTTTCAAACCTTAATTCCCAGAGATTTACAAATCCTTTTCTAGCAAATAAATATGCATTGGAAAGCTTGTAAAATGCTCTAGCCTGTAGAACTGGTTAGAACTCAAGTTGAATTAGGGATTTAATTAAATAAGAATAGTGTGACCATAGCTTTATTAATCATAGAAAAATTCTATAGAATTGTTTAAACCTCCTAAAATTATGAAACTTGAATGGTGAACTTACTAATTAACTCCCCTACTGTTTAGTCAACCCTAAGCAACTCCAACCTTGTTAGTGTTATCAGTTAGACCCTAACCCAACTCTAGTTAGTAACATAAAATGATAGATCCCTATCATACACTTAGGATTAATTTGCCCTCATCACCAATTCACTTAGTTAATCCCTCCCCACTTGAACTAGCCCTATTAACCCTAGCTACTCACCCATACTCCAAAAAGTAAACAACACATGGCATATGGTAGAAAATTTAACTTGCACACTCAATGCAAACTTGGAAGAAAACTTGCCTACCAATTCAAATAAAATCCACCATGAATACTATTGTGTGAAAACAAGTATGTGTGTTGAAGTAATGTTAGTATTGTGTGATGATTGTGTGCTTGGTATGATTCTTTTTTAGACGCTAGTATTGCGGAGGAGGATATTGAGGGGGAATATTATCAAGAAGAAGAAGAATACCCCGGACACTTTGCCAACCAAGGCAAGCCATCTATTGATTCATACTCCCAATGCCTAGTTTTAATATTGCATTCTACTTGATTTAAGTAAATTGCATGATTGAATTGCTAGAGTAGAATGATAGAAGTGTAGTGATGTCTTGTTTAGCAAGAGCATCAAGCTGAGTTTATCCAACTCTACTTAGTGGTATCATCCCTCAATGTAGTTGCTTAGTCGCTAATAAAATTGGTACTATCTCTAGAGGAACCCCATTTGAACTTGGTGAATTGAACTTGAAAACTTGAATTGGAAACCACTCCTATGTGATGGTTTTATGAAGGAAAATAATCGTGACTAAGAACTATGGAATGTATTTGTCAAATGATACTAAGTGATGTACTATGTGAGCCAACCATACCGTACGACCACATTACCCCTATATGGGAAGGGGCTTAGTCCGTAGCTTGTTTACCTTAGTATGGGAGGCCTTGTATCAAACTTTATGGAAGGACACCGTGAGCGGTTACTTCTGAACCGAGTGGATTCCACTAATCCGGCATCCCGGAGCAGCCAGAACTAGAGGTGCCGGAGCGGGGATTCCGTATCCCGGGCTCTAGGGAAGGATCCTATACTTGGGTGAGCAAGTGAAAGAGTTTGTTTGATTATCTGAACCCCGCATACTTGTGTATGACGATCCGTGGATTTCTCCCGGCAGATATATCGAATCTTGTGGGTAAAGTGTACCCCTCTGCAGAGGTTTTCAAACTATTCGAATAGCCGCGTCCGCAGTCATGGACAGTTGGCAAGCTGTACTTGACTTTTGTCAAGAATGATAATAACTCCTGGTGAACTTGGTGAATGACATGACTTGACTTGACCTGGATTTGACACACTTGAAGTTCCTCTTAAGATTTAACTTAGAGAATTAAACCTCTTTCCTACCAATGAACCTTCTTGGGAAAATAAAACTAGCTTTTGCAACTAAACTTAGTGCTTAGTCCACCATATCAACCTTGCGTATCTACTTCATCATTTCATTTGTAAGATGGTTTGCGAGTGCATCCAATGTACTCACGGCTGTGTCCCTGGCTATCAACTTGGCCAGACTATGGGGAAGAGTATCCGGAGGAAGGGTATGAAGAAGAATACCAGAACTAAGATCTTCTATGGAGACGCCATTGCCTGTAGGGTGAAGGCATGGACCCGAAGATGTTATTTCCGCTGCTATATTGTGCTGTAATATGAACTTGGTCACTATGACCATTGTATTTGAACTATCGTATTGTAATGTCTATGGAACTGGTTACCAACTACGTTATGTGTATCACAACAATGATTCTCGGATTGTGGTGGAATGCATAACGGGCACTTCGAATTTGTGATAAATTCGGGGTCGCCACAAGTTGGTATCAGAGCCTAGGCTGACCATAGGGGACCTTAGTTAGAATGGGTGTTAAATAAAACCTTCAACAAAACAAAGAGATAAGTAATGGTTTAAAATTGCTTAGTCTTTTCCTCTATATTTACAAAGTCTTGTACATACTTTAGTTTTTACCTACTTAAAATTTTGCACACTTGAGTTGATCACTAACTTAGTCTAATCTAAAATTTTGTAGATGGCACCGGTATTCACTGAGCAGTACCAGTTGGACCATGGTGGCAGCCTTTGTTTCGAGCGCGACCTCACCACCCTGACCTTGTTCCTGAACCGTCTGTACCCGGAGTTCAAGGGAGCCGTGCTCAATGAGCACCCGGATGGAGAGCTACGGTGGCTTATCAGGGCAAGTTGCCGTGGCAAGAAGGGAGATTTGAGTTCTCCAAGGATCAAGTTTGAGCTTGTGGAGAATACTTGGGCCGATGGTTTGGTCCGAGGTATGCAGGAGATGCACGCCCGCTTGTGCGGACTGCATGTTGAGGAGGTCCAGGGAGAGCGCTTTAGGAACTTTGCTCGGCGTGATGCGGATGGGCGTCCCGCAAACATGCCCGGGCAGAATGAGCCGAGTACCTACGTCGATCACATGGACTTCTTGCTGTACTCCACTCAGCAGGAGGCAGATCGAGCCCGTACCATGGCCAACCTTGAGCACTTCGCACTGGTGGAGGCAAGGAGCACTATCAGGATTCTTGCAAGGGATCGCAAGAGTCTTCGCCGCCAGCGCGATGAGAGGGATCACACCATTGAGGAGTTGAAGGCCAATGTGGCTGAGCTGACTGAGTACATTGAGAGTCTGGAGGACCACCTTGGTGAGGAGGAAGGCATTGACCTCCGCAAGGAGGATAATGCCCTCATTAGTGATGAGGATGACTTCATGGAGGACCTTGATGACGAGGAGGATCCCGAGGAGAATGGATTCATTGTGGATGATGAGGAGGAAGACCCTGAGGAGCCCGATGTTTAGATTAGAGACTTCCGTGTTATCTAGTTATGAGTTCACCTTAAGTCACTTCGTGTAGGTGTGAGTTGTATCCCCCTCTCTAGTAGACGAGTCGCAATGGTTTGATGTAAACCATTTCTAATGTGTGAACTCGAATGTATGATATGTTTGATGCTTGTTTAATGAAATATGAATTTGGCCCTTAAGGCCTTAGTAAGACAAAAATTGCATCATCCCTGTTACATTTAAATCTTAGCCAATTAGTTTTTCCCTCTTGTCTTACACACCATATCTTCAGATGCCGCAAGCACCCCCACCCCCGAACCCGGAAATGGCAGAACTACTAAGGTTGATCATGGAAGACCGGGAAGCAGCCCGAGCTGAGCACCAAGCTAACTTGGCCACTCTTCAGCAGTTAACCCAGATGGCAATGAACCACAACAATGGCAATGGAAATGGCCATGGTGAAGGAGAGAACAATGGCAATGGTGATCACCGATCCAAGTTAAGGAGTTTCCAAAACACCAATCCACCTATATTCACTAAGTCTGAAGAACCCTTAGATGCCGATGACTGGCTTCGCACTATGGAGAACAATTTGGCAGTTGCCGAAGTTGGTGAAAATGAGAAGGTTTTGTACACCACCCACTACCTTGCGGGAGCCGCAAGAGCTTGGTGGGATAGCACCCGTGCAATGCAAGCCCCAGGGTATGTGATGCCTTGGGAGGAGTTCAAGAGCAAGTTTAGCAAGGCCCATGTTCCTTTCAGATTGGTTAAAAGGATGAGAGATGAGTTCAGAAATCTGAAGCAAGGTTCCCTATCTGTGGTGGATTACCGTGACAAGTTCTTGACCTTGTCTAGGTATGCCCCAGATGACACCAATACCACTGAGAAGAAGCAAGAAAGGTTTCTGGATGGACTTCATGATGAGATGCAATGTGTCCTGGTCAGCATCCACTTTGCCGACTTGGAGTCATTGGTTGACTCTGCCATTCAGATGGAAGGCAAACTCAAGCAAGCTGCAGAGAACCGCAAGCGCCGTATGATGTATCAAGGCAACTCGAGCAATTCGCTGAAGCCAAGGGGAAATCTACCTATGGGTTTCACCCCTAGACCTATGAGGCCATCTGCACCTACTCCACGTCCCAACTACCCCAACCGTCCGCCCGGCAACAACTTCAACTGTGCACCTCCGAGACCAAATGGCAACAACTTCAACACCAATACTCGAAGGCCAAATGGCGCCCCTGTGCTACCCAAGCCTGGTGACAAGTCTGGTGTCACCTGTTATGAGTGCGGACTCAAAGGGCACTACTCCAATGAGTGCCCCAAGAAGCTGAATGATGCATCCAAGACCACTGCTCCTGTTCAGCAACAGCGCCGTGTGGGAAATGGCAAGAACTATCCACCAAGGAACCAGCCTCACCCTCGAGGCCGTCTGAATCATATGAATGTTGAAGAAGCTCAGGAGGCAACCGACGTTGTGCTTGGTATGTTCCCTGTTAACTCAGTTCCTGCAAGAGTTCTGTTTGATTCTGGAGCTTCACACTCATTTGTTACCCAGTTATTCGTTGATAAAAGTGGACTTCAACCCACACCCTTGAAAGATGTCATGTCGGTGCAAACCCCCGGGTCGATAACCAAAGCTAGTTGTACCTGCTTGGCAGTGCCCATAGAAATCCATGGGATCTCATTCTTAGCCAGTTTGATTGTGTTAGGAACCAAAGGATTGGAAGTAGTCCTAGGTATGGATTGGATGTCTCAACACCAAGGAATTATAGATTGTGCCAAAAAGACCATCACCATGAGGAGTAGCCATGGAGTTTTAGTAAAGCATGTGTCAGTTAAACCCACCCAAATCCCCAGATGTCATAAGAGTATCTCAGGGCCAACCATAAAGGAAGTTCCCATCGTCTGTGAATACCCGGATGTTTTTCCCGATGAGCTACCCGGAATGCCACCGGATCGGGATATTGAGTTTATCATTGAGCTTATCCCCGGAACTGGATCTATAGCCCAACGACCCTATCGTATGAACCCACCTGAACTAGTAGAGTTGAAGAAGCAATTGGATGACCTTTTGAGTAAAGGATTGATTCAGCCAAGTTCTTCTGCTTGGAGATCACCCATTCTGTTTGTGGATAAAAGTGACGGTTCTAGCCGACTGTGCACTGATTACCGCAAGCTAAACGATGTGACCATCAAGAACAAGTATCCTCTCCCAAAGATTGAAGATTTGTTTGACCAATTGACTGGAGCTAGAGTCTTCTCGAAGATAGATCTTAGAACTGGATACCACCAACTGAAGATCCATGCAACGGATATCCCCAAAACAGCCTTCACTACCCGATACGGATTGTATGAGTACACCGTAATGTCATTTGGATTAACCAATGCCCCTGCTTATTTCATGAACCTCATGAATAAGGTTTTTATGGAGTTCTTGGATAAGTTTGTTGTTGTCTTCATTGATGACATTCTTATCTACTCCAAATCCGAAGAAGAGCATGCAACCCATTTGAGATTAATCTTAGAAACCTTAAGAGAGCATCAGCTGTATGCCAAGTTCAG